>JARSSU010006563.1:0-17711 GCA_029619165.1 Eurosta solidaginis
ACCATGTACTTGGAATTAACATGATTATTTAATAAACTAGAGCGCTCTAACTTTATCTAAATCCCAAAATTCTTTTACGAGAGCTATTGTTCTAAAGCTGCAGATCAAAATTCAACAGACTATGTCTGTATTAAGGAAAAATTGCCTTCTATTTTTTGGTCCATTTATATAAAGGTAGTCCTTAAAATTTTGTTATCATCTTTTTATTTAAATTTTTTAGTACTGCCTACAAAGAGGCAATTGCAACTTTGATTAGTAATTTAAGTAATTCCTAAGTGAAAATTCTTATCTTTATTTATTTGTTCAAAATAGCAAGATTTAAGAGAATTAGTGGAATTTTCGCTGACAACACTGGCGAAAACAACAGAATTCCACCTCGCATCATAACAAGAGAATTCCAACTCGTTTGTCAGCTACTTAATTTCCACAGCTGAAAATCGTGGTGAAATTCGCATACGCCTGAAAGTCTAAAAGAATCGTGGGGAAAGTCTGCGTACACCCTAAAAGTATGCAAGAACGTGCATTGAGTTGGGCTTCAACGAGGTGGAATTCTATATCGCCTGCAACACTCAGGAGGCTAGCCATGAATGTATGGCCCAATCTTCTAATAGTTCGACTTGTGCGTTACGTAGCTCAAATTTTTTGATCAAACATTGCACTGTCACGGAGTTTTAAACTATATTTCATGTTTCAAGTCTATGTATAATACGATTGCAAAGATTTCCCAATTTAAGACTAGTTTTCTCAATATCTCGATCCATGCGCCACCTAGCGGAATTTTTTGATAAAATATAGCATTGTCACCGGTTCTGACTCTACGGCCCAAGTTTCATGTCTCTAGCTCATCGGGAAGTTACTCGAATCGATCGCAGATTCCCCCGTTTCTAAAGGATTTGCAGTTATCTTGACTATCGCGCCACCTAGCGGAACTTTGTTTTCTATAAGTTGTGTTGTCACCAGGCCTCTAACTAAGTGCCAAGTTTCAATGTCACCGTGAAGTTAGTTTAAAAATTGACTGAAAGATTCCCAAATCAAAACTAATTTTCTTAATATCTCGATCCATGCGCCACCTAGCGAATTTTTTTGATCAAATATTGCATTGTCACCGGGTTTCTGACCCACGCCCCAAGTTTCAAGTCTCTAGCTCACCGGCAAGTTACTCAAAAATCGATCGCAAAATTCCCCTCGTTTTTCAGAGATTTGTAGTTATCTCAATTAGCACGCCACCTAGCGTAACTTTGTTTTCTGTAAATTGTACTGTACTGGGTCTCGAACTATGTGCTAAGTTACAAGTCTCTAGGTAACTGCGAATTTAGTTATAATGGATTGAAAACTCCCAAATTAAAATTAGTTTTCCTAATATCTCGATCCATGCGCCACCTAGCGAAATTTTTTGATAAAATATTGCATTGTCACCGGGTTCTGACTTATGGCTCAAGTTTCATATCTCCAGCTTACCGGGAAGTTACTCAAAAATCGATTGCAAGATTCCCCTCGTTTTTCAAGGATTTGTAGTTATCTCACTTAGCGCGCCACCTAGCAGAATTTTGTTTTCTGTAAATTGTATTGTCACCGGCTCTCGAACTATGTGCTAAGTTAAAAGTCTCTAGGTAACCGGGAAGTTAGTTAAACATGGATTGAAAGATTCCCAAATCAAAATTAATTTTCTTAATATCTCGATCCATGCGCCACCTAGCGAATTTTTTTGATCAAATATTGCATTGTCACCGGGTTCTGACTCACGGCCGAAGTTTCAAGTCTCTAGCTCACCGGCAAGTTACTTAAAAATCGATCGCAAAATTCCCTGCGTTTTTTCAGGGATTTTCGTTTATCTCGATTCGCCTGCCAATTGGCGGCATTTTGCTTTCCACGAATTATAGTGCCATCGACTCGCAACAATGTGCTAAGTTTCAAGTCTCTGGATCACCGAGAAGTTAGTTAAAAGTGGATCGCAAAATTTCCATTTTAAAATAAATTTTCTGTATATCTCAATCCGTGCACCACCTAGCGGATTTTTTTTCACTTGCATTGTAATGTCTCCCTGATCGGAACTATGTTCTAAGTATCAAGTGTTTAGCTCAACGGGAAGTTACCGAAAAAGACTTTCCGTGGGTCAAAAATTCGTAAGGAAATGAGGGGACAAACATGAAAGCAACTTAATATAAAGGTATGAATAAAAAAATCATCGAAGGTTGAGCCGTCTGGAAAAAGATAATCATTATCAAACAAACAACGAAATGTACTCATGTTTTTCCAGTTACGAACAACTCAAATTTGATTATTTCCGGTACTTTCAGCCACTTTTTCGCTTCATAACATTTTCATTGTCTGCCCTCAATTCATTTGCTGTATCATCTCACACATTTAAGTTGCAATGGCATTTAAGCTTTCATTGTAATCCTTTATTCGGAATTTATTAGCTCACGCACGTACAAACCGCATACCAATACACTTGCAAGCTTTCCCTGGTATTCCATTTCCTTTTTTTGGATTTTATTAAAACTTCGGTCTTAACTATTCATTTTACTGTGGTAAGGTGATATTACAACCGAAGGCATAAAAACCTTTTAAGTTCCACTTAATTGTGCGTACGTTTGGCTTAAACGGCTAAAGAGTTATAGGGTTTTGAACGTGAGGACTTATTGTGGAATATTAAATTGGTTTTTGTTGGCTTCGAATTGCTTTGTAATTAAAAATGTTTCAATTCTTGGTTAAGTAGCAACAATTGATGGTTTGATGTTTGTTAACGCTTGCTGGTTGCGAATGTTAGCTTCGTAAAATGTTTTTGAAATTTGCCGTGAGATGAATCATAAAGTTCCTTTTTAAATGTAGTTGACCAACAAAACTGTTATAAAAGGTATTTCAAATAGGTGCTCTTTTTGGTGTGTAGACATCTTGGCACATGCAACGGCAAGGCAACGCAAGGAAATGCAAGGCATGGCAAGGCAAAGGAAAGAAAGGAGCGGCACCGAAGGGAACGGAACAAAGGGAACGAACGAAGGGGAACGAGCGAAAGGGAACGGAAAGAAGATTAAATCAAAGGAAAGGCAAGGCGAGGAAAGATAAGGAGAAGAAAAAAAAATTTGAAAGAAAGGTACGGAATGGGATGGAACGGAGCGGGAGGAATTAAAGAAAGGCCAAGCAAAGTAAGGCAATCAAGGAAAAAGAAAAGTAAGGAAAAGAGAGGACGGAATGGAACGAACCGCAAAGAAATTATCGTCTAGTTTTACGTTAAGCAATTGTCAAATTTGTTATCGTCCCTTGTTTCTGACAATTTCGCCCTCACAGCAGTTGCTGCTGTTGTCGTTGTAGTGGTAAGCACACTCTTCGAAAGTTTTGGGCAGTGTTTATCGATGTTTGATGATCATTTGCTGTATATAGATATGCACGTTCCGTTAACAAGCACCAATAAGTAATAGCATGACCATCCCAGAGCACGATTAGGCCTCCCGTCCCTCACCCCCCAGTGTCCATGAGGAACTTGGCAGTCGTCAGTATCGCCTTCCTAAATATGTGTATGGTAATGCATATTTGTTACGTAATGTTGACTATTGGGTTTGCATGAATTGCGCTTTATCAACCGTTTGAATCCATCAGTACTGCTCGTGATCTTTGAAATCCCGAGATTACACGTAAGTTTCGGCCTATTTTCGTTCTGGACACGTACATCAGAGGTAATGCGACTGTAAAAGTCAAAACCCGAACCCGAAAGGGCACGGCGTATTATATAACTTTATTAGCGAAGCGTTATGATATCTATCGATAGAGTTTATCGGGCATTTTAATCGACGGGTTTTGGGCATGTTATACATTTCTTGTCGAACGAGTTATCGTTTTTTTTCGTACCTTAAACGTGTTTTTGAAGCGGTAAGGGCGAGTTTTCGATTTTTTAAACGAAATAATTTATTTGTCTTCCCACAGCTTTAGGGCCATGGTTATCGATGTTTTTTTATTGAGGAATACACGGTCCTGTCGCGAAATTTGTAGGGAAAATTAAAAAGGATGCACGATTCAACCAGGAGGAGAAGCTTCGCCTAAAATCTTCTACAGAGGTTACGCGGCTGTGACATTAATTTTTTAACGGGATTTTTTCTCGAAAATTTACCAATTTTTTAAACGAAAAGTTATCGATTATTTATCAAACATGTTTTTTTTGTTAAAAAAATATCGATTTCTTATCAAAAATTTATCGATTTTGTACAAAATATTTTAGGTTTTTTATCAAAAAGTTATCGAAAAAGTATAAATGTTCGAAAAGTTATCGATTCGTTGTACAAAGCAAACTTGGTAGCAAAAAATTATCGATTTGGTATCGAAAATTTATCAATTTCATAGGGAAGCGTTATCAGTTTACCTATTCCGCATTAACTGAGGCGAATTGAGAGCACCAAAGAAGGTCAAATCCACCTACCTCTTTCAAATCGGAGGAGGATCCATTTTCCTTTGCGGCTACCTGCGCTTGTCGATAGAAATACGTTGTTCTTCATTCACGTAGAACAATTTCGACCATATCGGACACTACGTCGATGGCATAACGCTGCTGACTGTAACACACAAAATACTGGGTGCCATGTTCGATCAGGGCCTACATTGTGACGAGCATGCACACGCAATTGTACCTGAATTGCAGAGTACAAAACAAAATACTCAGGTCTCTTGCAGGTAGCACTTGGGACAAAGAGAAACAAATGCACATTACCACTTATAAGATGCTACGCGTCCTCAATATGGTCGCCGAGCCTATAAGAAACACACTGAGAAAACTGCGGCGTTTCAAAATACCGCGCTCAGAACTGCCACACGATGTCTCTTTATATGTACATTAGGGTGGTTACAAGGTATATGGTGAATTTTAATTTTTGCTCTATCTTTCGGGGCACCCTCCTAAAATAAGCCAATGATCAGAAAATGATTATTGCAAAGTTTTAGGCCAATCAGAAAAAACTTTAGTGTTTCGTCAATAAAAGCGAAACCATTTATGGCAGGAACTTCACTCGTATATCATTCGATAGGTAATTTTAATTGTATTAATTTTGATCTGAATAATATTTTTATAAAACGGTTATTTTTAGCAGTATTTGACATTTATCCGATCAGGGTGGCCGCATTAAGATTAAGATTAATACAAATAAAATTACCTATCGAATGATATACGAATAAGTTCCTGTCATAAATGGTTTCGCTTTTACTGACGAAACACTAAAATTTTTTCTGAAAAATCGCTGTTTTTCCTAACTTTGACCTCAAAAAGGCACGTGTTAACATTATCGGACTGGCCTGAAACTTTGCAATAATCATTTTCTAATCTATTGACATATTTTAGGAGGGTGCCCCGGAAGATAGAACAAAAATTAAAATTCACAATATACCTTGTAACCACCCTAATGTACATGTATGTTTCATATACACAACTGAGCTAAGAACACTTCCCATAAAGGAGAGAAATGAAATGCTGAACAAATAGTTTCAGCTGAATATCAGAAACCTGAACTTCACAACAGACAGGGCCGGCGAAAGGCGTGGGTATGGTGAATAGGACTACCCACCCTGGAATTAGAAATAGAGGAAAAAATATGTCAAATAGTTGATAAAAATTACAATTAAAAACTTCGTTACATTATTACTTGTCGATTAATTACTGATCATACCTAATTTATACAAAAATATAATCCTTCATGCAAACCACGCCGATCCAAAATACCCACCCATATTTTGCGCGTTTCGCCGGCCAGCCAATAGACACTGGTTGGAACGGCCTCACCTTCCATGAACTTGAGAAGTAATTTCCTAAGCACCATGAAGAAATTCGCCATTTAAGAATTCAGCTGTATGTAGAAAAGGAGCATGGAAAGGCCCTCAGACACATCCTAAAACGTCGTCGTATTAATATACCAGTAACGTTACGGTAAACTCCGTTCTCAAAAACAAGTGCCTTGAACTCGGAAATGAGGAGAGCAACTTCTCCAATCAATGCCTCTTATACCCTTATCTCTTTGGTCCACACTGTTGAAACAGCAAGTTTCCTCACACTGTCTTATCTCTTTGGTCGCACATGTTGAATCCGATGATAATTTGACAGTGGTCGCGACTTTGATGGGGGAAGCACTGCTACAACAACAATAACAACGTCGCTTCTGATCCCTCTCCATATATGCCTTGCTGATTCCTAAGACCTAAGACTTACGCAGTGAGTTAGGTATAATCAAGTGGAAACTATGCGGTCACTTGCTTTCTTTCGAGTCAGAAGAAGATCAGAAACTTTTTAGATATATTTACTCTGTAAGTTGCTGCAACAACACTAAAAACTCTGAACGTTCATACCTTGGGTTATTCACTCTGCAAAAAAGTTTTGGGCAATTTTCGATTTGTTTCCACCTTTAACGGTTTTTGTTGCTCACAAAGTTATTGCGACGATTGTTTTTCAATTTCAAAGTTCCTAATTTTTCCCTAGGAAGAATAGCACTAGCAAAATATTTTTAATTCCTTTTCAGAAAACTATGAACAACCACATGTGGTAGACAGAACAAATTACCGCATCAAACATTAAGTGAAAAAAATTGAGTGACAGACAATGCAGAGGTCAGAAGTGACTTTCATCTTGAGGCCATATGAGTGGCAGCTGTGCTTTATTGCCTTTACTGTATAGACAACAACAAATATTTGAGACTAACAACTAATATACAAGGAAAAGTCTAAAAGTTCTTCCTTTCATTTCCTGTAATTGATGGCAAACTTTTTATGGAACAGCTTAATATTTGTTGTTGTAACAAAGTAGTGTTGCAATTTTAATTTGAATTGCTTTTAATTATTTGCCTTTTCAAACTTTTTAATTTGTATTTGTTAGAACATTTGTTCTGTCTCGTATATATACAGGATGGGATTTACTTACTGCTGCTGGCATTTTGGTCAATGAAATATATACATATATGTCTGATATACGTTCTTGTTAACGAAGCTTTCAAGCTTTCAAGTCTTACTATTACGGTAGAGATATATGTCTGATTGGAGGGTTAGGTTGGGTAGGATTGAACTGATCATTCTGTAAGGGAGCTGAATGCATTCAAGGTATTACGAGCAGTTTGCTCTATACACCAAAATCGAGGTGCTCTGGTATAAAATAAGTTCGTCCCATCTGCGACATTTTGAAATTTTCTAGGACCTATCCCTCGTTGTGATTCTAGATAATATAGCTGTAAAAGAAGATGAGTTATCAGTCGTTATCGGCTATAAATCGTTATCGGTTCGTTGTACTTGTGTTTGCGACGAGTTTCGAATTGGTATGAATTTGCTAATGATAATTCAAGTTAATGATGAGTAATCGGCTTTTTATCGTTACTATTTTTATCGAAAACTATTAATTATTCATCTAAAAGGTATCGGTTTGTCATCGGAATGATATCAATTTGTATTGTCGATTTTTTATCAAATAATAGCCGATTTCATATCGAAAATTTATCGGTTTCTTATGAAACTATAATCAATTTGCTATCGGCGTATTATCGATTCGCTGCCGAAGACTCTTTGGTTTGTTATCAAACTAATATAGATAGGTTAGCTTAGGTTGAACTGGCCGGTCCATGAGGACCTTACATAGACTGAATAAGTCCGTAGTGTTACCAGAAGTTTGTTTTAACCACCAAACTGAAAAACCTTATCAAAAACCAGGACCTATGTTATAAAATAACTCCGTCCTCTTGGCAAATACCAGAAGCTTCCTAGGACTTAAGCCACTTGCTGCTTCTAGATCTGACAGCTGTATCACTCCTAATAGCTGGAGTCTTAGCCTGGCAAGCGCAGGGCACGAGCACAGTACGTGCTCGATCGTTTCCTCCTCCAGCACGCACTTCCTACATCTGCTTTCACTGACCAAGCCTAATTTAAAGGCATGTGACGCCAGAAGGCAGTGTCCAGTCAGAATACCCGTCATGAGTCTACAGTCCTCTCTTTTTAATGATAGAAGCAACTTTGTTAGTCTAAAGGTTTAAGACCTGCACATAATCTTCGACACTTTACAGCCCCGCGCTTGAACCCACGCCTTTCCTGCTTGGTCGAACATGTGCACCTCTCGCCTTCGCTTAATTTCGCCCAGTCTAATTGGGACGTCTACGGAGCAAGCTTCAAGGGATGCTCCCTTTTTAGCTAGTTCATCCGCTTTTTCATTCCCATCTATTCCCATATGCCCTGGGACCTAATATAGATGTATGCTTCTCCCTGTCCCGATTCTCTCCAGGGACTGCTTACACTGTAACACGCATTTAGATGCTGTGCTATGCGAGATTATTACCTAAATTGCTGCTTGACTGTCAATATAAAAGTTAACACGATTGCAGCTTGGGCAGGGTTTCTACTGCTTTGGTTATGGCTACTATTTCCGCTTGAAAAAGCTACAGTAATCCGGCAGCCTTTAAGATCTGCTTATTTCCGGATCAGCACAGTATACCGCAGACCTTACTCCCTCCACTACTTTCGAACCATCTGTGTACACATGTATCGCCTCGTCCGCCATTTGATCACCCTTGCGCCAAAGCGTCCACCTCTATTGTGGCCTTACGATCGCCTCGAAGCGCAGATAGGGAATCATGTAGTCTGTTCGTCTTGTGATTGATGACGCTAACTACTATGGCCATATGTCGGCGCTCAAGCTGCCCCAAGGCACCGAGCCTGGTTGCGGTCTTTAATGCTATGTTCTTTGCTACCAGGTCTACAGGTGGAATGTGTAGAATGGCATACAGTGCAGCTGTCGGGGTTGCTTTTTAAGGCTCCCGTGATGCTAAGCATTGATATTCTGCATACCCGCTAATTTTTTGAGGTATGTTGTTTTTTGTGTGGGTTTCCACCAAACAAGAACTCCATAGTATAGAATAGGGCTTACAATTGCTGTAAAAACCCAATGAGAAAGAGAGGGCGATAAGCCCCACGTACATCCCAGCATTTGTTTACGTGCATAAAGTGCCGCTGAAGCCTTCTTCACCCTCTCCTCCACGTTGAGCTTCCGGGACAGCTTACAGTCTAGGATGATTCCTAGATATTTTGTGCAAGGTTTCTCCTGTAGGGTCACCCCTCCTAACTTAGGCTGATCCAATTTGAGACTTTGTACCTCTTTGTAAACAAGACCATATCCGTCTTATCCGCGTTGACTTTCAACCCGACATTTGATGCCTCCCTGCGGCGTTCCCCTGTCATCTGATTTCGTGGTCTCGTTAAATCCCCATTGTGATGCAAACTTCCTGCAATTTAACAAGCAGCCGATCCATCTCGTTAAGGCTGGATGTACTTTAATGTAACTAAGACCATCCCTAATCGCCCATTTAGAAACATTATTGAAAGCCCTGGCAATGTCTAAGAAGACTCTAGAGTATATTCCTTATATTCCAGGGCGTTCTCTATGCTTATTACCACCCTATGCAATGCGGTGTCTACCGAATTGCCTTTGGCGTACTCATGTTGTGTTGTGGAGAGCAGCTTTTCATCCCCGTAATCTTGGGATACACATGACCAATCTTCCCCGCCTTTGGTAGGAAAGATACGCGAGCAGTTGTCCAAGAGTGCTGCACATGATTCAGTCTTATGCATCCATCGAATATTATTTAAAGCCATTCCACGACCGCACTACTTGAAACTTGTAGCATGGCCGGGAATATACCATCTGGGTCCGGGGATTTAAACTTAGAAAACGTCTTCACTGCCCATTCGATCTTGGTGTCGGTCACCAAGCTCGGCACTACGCGCTCCGTGATCGAAGTGTGAGTGCTGTCTGCTAGCTCTTCTAAATCGTCTCCCGATGGGAAATTTGTATCGAGAAGCACCTCAGGGGATTCTTTACTATTACGTGACCATTCCCCGTTCTCATTCTTTATTAGTCCCTGGACTATATTTCCCCTTGCTAGGACTTTCTCAACCGTGCTGTTTCGCTGGAGTACTCTATGTCCGTACAGAAACTTTTCCATGAGATTCTCTTCGCCCTAGAAATTTCACGCTTGTAGATCCTCAGTAGGTTCCTGTACTCGTCCCCGACACGCTTCGCTTTCCGCGGTCTTTGCGAACTTAAACATTTCTTTTACCTGTCTTCTTAGAAGTACTCAGTTTATTGCTCCACCATGGCGTTTTGCTTTTCCTCTGAATCTTCTTAGAGGGCAAGCTTTGTTATACGCAATCATAAGCGTCCTTGTTAGGAATTCATTGGACTCTTCCAGTTCTTCCACATTGGCAACCTCTTTGGGTTGTACCAGTTTCGTTTCTACCAGTTTATGGTATTTAGTCAGTTTGTTGACCTAGGGTTTCTAAAGGTTTCTCCCTTCTCTGCCCTCTTTAGGGGATGCTAAAGCTAATATACGCATGGTCGCAGAAGGATGGTCTATCAAGAACCATCCAATCATACCTTGATATATCACGTTCGGAGCTCAGTGTAATATCCAAAACTTTTGCTGGATGTTGGACCAATTTATGTAGGGACAGTTCCCCTGTTGGCTATCTGCAAATTGGTTTGCTGGATTTAACAAAATAGAGATTCGCCTCTCTCGTTCGTATCTGCTCCTCCCCACGAATTGTGGTGCGCATTTGCATCCGCGCATATGACCAACCGCCCTTTGCGCCCTTCGTCCTCTACTACCCTCTTGCACTCCATCGGTGTAACCTCCGCAGCATGGGCCATGTAGCAGGATGCCAGGATAAATGCCTGCTTATTCCGTTTGCTCCACGGCCACCGCTACGTAGCCTCAGTAGTGTAATTAGGCAGCATATATGAATGCAGTGGTGTCCTTACCATTACTACAGCTCGCACCCGTCCTTCCGTTTGCGCATGGTAAACGCCAAATCCGCGCGCGCTTAGTCCAGAAACCTTTCCTCCCGATGGATCAGCGCAACGTCAAACGATATATAGATAAATGCTAATAAAAAATTAAATAATACCAAGTACAAGGTGCGGTTTACCTCCGAGGAGAGTTAGGCCGAGGTCTTCTACAATTTGCGTCGTACTCTTTTTCGCTTAAAAAACATTAGTCCTGCAGACGTACCCCTGTTGTTTCACACATTTTACTTCACGAGTTTTTTCTGCTCACGCTTTTTAAACGGTTTTATTTTGACTTACTCGAGCAGGCCGTTGTGAACGAATTTTGTAATTAAAAAACTTCCTGATAAGCTGCAAGCTTGAAACTGGGGATATAGTTAAGAACCCGATGACAATGCAATAATAAGATAACAAAAAACTCTGAAAGGTGGCGCATGGATCGAAATATTTCAAAAACCGAATTTGGCTCATATTTGGAACACATAATACATACAGAATAGAAAGCGACCTATGAAAACAATCGCCGCTAGGTGGCGCAAGGATCGAGGTATTAAAAAATCGTATTTGTGGACCGATTAGGCTCATATTTGGAACACACATTACATAAATGAATAGAAAGCGACATATGAAAAAAATCGCCACCAGGTGGCGCAAGGATCGAGATATTAAAAAAATCGTATTTGTGGTCCGATTTTGCTCATATTTGGAACACATATTACATACAGAATAGAAATTGCTTTATGAAAAAAATCCCGCTAGTGCGATATTATATTATACTAGAAGACCCGGCAGACGTTGTCCTGCCCTAAATTTGGCCTATCTGCATATATTTTGATAAGCTTTTTCCGTCTGACTCTGCCCTTCCCCCTCTTCACTTTTTCCTAATCCTTTTATTCACTCCTCCCTCCGTCTTTTTCGCTTCATCTATCTCCATCTTTCGTCTCATTCTATCTCTTTCTCAATCTCCTCTCCTTCTCTCTTTTCTCTTCTCTCAATTCCTTCTCATTCTTCTGCATCCTTATTGCCTGTCCCAGAGGGTGTTATGTATTTTATTCCAGTCCCAGTCCAGTCCCACTCCGAGTCTCAGTCCCAGTCCTAGTCCTAATCCCAGTCCCAGTCCGTCTCTGGATAATATATTACTCTGTACCAAAGCACTCATCAACAGCTTTCATTTGATATCCATATTGTATAAACACTGTCTAGGCATTCACTGGCCCACGTTTTGGCCTATATCTCGAGACCCTGTACTTGTAGTAACCACCACGTGAGGTTTACGCAACTTGTGTGAAAGTTTGAACAAAATCGACCGACGCATCTCTTCAAACACCGGCGACCAACTAACACACATTTTAGCCTTTCTTTATATATATATAGATTTTTATTTTTCACACTTCACTATAATATTAAAACGAAATGCAGATTTTCGTTGCTTTTGAAATTCGGCTTAAAATTGCGCATGGAACAATTAAAGACTATCCTGTATTAAAAAAAATGTCATAGTACCTCTAAATCGCGCCCCTCAAAGTCGGTTCAGTATTTTAGACCCATGCCTCAAACCCCTGTGACACGTTTTTTTTATATATTAAGATTTTTTGGTCCGATTCGGCTCATATTTGGAACAAATATTACATACAGTCCGGTAGAAGTGACATCAAAATACTTTGTAGTTCGAGGAGGGACAAGCATACGTGGCGCCGAGTCGAGTAAGTCTTTGGTAGTTATGTATTGAGGACTTAGATTGTAACAAATTGTCAGGGCACAGTCCTTGTAATAATGAGTCACTAAATGAACTAAACAGAATGGAAAGTAATAGGTAATTAAATAAAGACTAAGAACTTGAAAATAAATAATATTTTTAGTTAAACGGTTTTATTGGAAACAATACTTTCATTAAGTAATAATAATACTAAAGGCTAGAAAATAATTTGGTAGGTCCTAGGTACTAGTCATCACACTCCTTATCAATCTAGGGCGTTGATGAGACAATTAAATAAAAGCATTGGGCGCGTGAAATTTCTAAAAATGTGAGGCGTAACATAACCTTATTAAGGTGCTGTTGGTCTTACTTATGACTATCAATAGAAATTTTACGCGTCCAACGCTTCTATTTAATTGTCTACTCAATGCCCTAGATTGATAAGGAGTGTGATGACTAGTACCTAGGACCTACCAATTATTTTCTAGCCTTTAGTATTATTATTACTTAATGAAAATATTGTTTCCAATAAAACCGTTTAACTTAAAATTTTGTTTAAATTATCTTGTTCTTCTTCTATGTAGATCATCGATTTGTGTTTTTCTGCTTTCGCTTATTTTCAATAACTTATTTGCCATCTGATTTCGCTATCAATTTGTACACGTATATTTTTTCCCACAGTACGCTTCGGTGTGGTGACTACACTTCCGCTTACAAATATTTTTCACAGAGAATTCCTCAATAAGAAACATAAAAATTATGCATACAAAATTATTTTAGATTGGGAGTTTTTCAGCCATTTCATGAGAAATGGCATTATCGACGATTTGTTCTACTCCTCACGCAGCCTTAATCCAAGGCCCTTAGGTAGATGTCCACCCACTTCACATTTACTATTCCGGCTGTGTGCAAACTAAACATTTTGTTGCATAATGAAAATCATAATGCAAAAAATAATTTTTGCATGATTTGTTTGTCTGCTACCTGCATTGCAGTAATTTTGCAATTACTTTCATCTGTTTTGTATAGTTTTTGACTTAAGACCTTTCAACAGCCGCTCTACCTTTACTTCCAATGGAAATACCTGATTTTACTTTATTTTCGTTTTGCCTCTCTCTGCCCATTTACAAATAGCATAAACGTGACAATAAGAAACCAAAAAAATGTAGCGAGACGAATTTTATTACTCCATGACATTGTCATAACAACGTTGAAGCTGGGGTAGGTGGGGAGGGTGATTGGGTTATAACACAAAGGACACCCTCATCACCAAAGTGATGCTTTTGCTATGTGTGAGTTTAGCTGCGAATTACTTTTTTTTGCAGTAATACTTTGTTTTACTTGAAGTATGCTACGAGATTTGTTTGCGGTAAGGACGCTGCGTAAATCCTTGTCAATTTCTCGTGGCTTACTGTTTAAATCGCATCGTTTTAGATAATGCAAATTACAAAAGCGTAATTTTAAAGGTAATATAATTTAGAGCTAAACTGGAGGGGGCGGGGGGCCTTAGTGAGAATTTGTATCTTTTATTAACTTTACATCCCTAAATCTATTTATAAATCAAGGCTCAGAAGTTTAATAGAGCTTTCTGCGGTATAAGACATCTACAATTGAAGTTGCAAACTGACATTTCTTCGTTCATAACAAGTAGCAGTGTTAGTATTGCTAAGCTTCACTTTTGAATTATTGGTGTAGCTTACTATGTACTCGCGAAGGGTAGACACCTTGCCGCGGTGCGACGGCCTAGTTGTTGTTGTAGCAGTGCTTCGCCCCATCTAATAGGTGCGACCAATCATAAATTGTCATCAATGTCCTCTAACGGGAGTCCAAGGAAACCTGCTGTTTCAACAGGGGGGACCATAATGAGAGGGGTGTTAGGGGCGTTGGTTCCACAATACAATTGATTGATGTCATGGGGGGACACATTGCAAGCAGGACATACATTTTGTATGTCGGGGTTGATTCTAGATAGGTAAGAGTTTAACTTGTTACAGTACCCAGTTCGAAGTTTAGCTAGAGTGACGCGCGTTTTCCCTAGGGAGAGTAAGTTCCTCATCTGCTAGTTTCGGGTATCGTTCTTTATGTACTGAATTCGCCGGGAAATGCCTGGAATAGAGGTCCGAGGCCTGTTTGTGGATATCACTGAGGACGTGCTTGTGCTTTTTAGCTTCATACGGCTGTGTCCTCAGGTGGCGCATCTCCTCATAATGCTTACGCAGATGACCCCGTCGGCGGTGTAACCTCATCAATCAGATGTCTGTTGGGATGCCCAGGTTTCTGGGTATTCAACAGAAACTGTTTGGTTAGCATTTCATTTCCCTCCCTAATGGGGAGTATTCTCGCCTCATTATGTAGATGGTGTTCTGGGGACATAAAAGACAGCCCGTAGCGGTTCTGAGGGCGGTATTTTGGCAGGCCTGTAGCTTCCTCCAGTGAGTAATCTTTAGGCTTGGCGACCATAACGGGGACTCGTAGCATGCAATCGGCTGGCCAATTACCTTGTAAGTGGTAATGAGCGTTTCTCTATCTCTACTCGAGGTACTGTCAGCAAGAGATCTGAGATTTTATTATTAATGTAGATCCTGATCAAACGTTACACCCAAGATTTTGGGGTGTAAGACAGTCGGTAGTGTGGTGTCATCGACATGGATGTTCAATGTGGTCGACATTTGGTGCGTGCATTTTGTAGATAGGGTCGCCGATGATTTAGTAGGTGAAAATATGAGGTTTTGCGAGGCGAAGAAGCTGGAGAGGTCAGGGATATACCTGTTTATTTTGTTACAAAGCACATCGATCTGTGGACGTGGGCCTGTGGCCATTATTGTGCAGTCATCGGCATAGGAAAAGATAGCGGCGGCCTAGTCGCAAGCTGCAGCTACGCTGCATGAATCTCCAAAATGGCGGTGGCCTTGTTTCCTTTCACGTCCGATGACAAGGTCTACCCCCTCTCAATCAAAAATTGTATGCGGAATCGTACCCATATGGATGCTTCTAACAGGAAGGTAAATCAAAGCAGCATTTGCAAAGGGACTCTCCGAAACCGGGCCGTTTCAGTTAGTAATCCTATTTTCACCACGGTACGGGGCTTTGCCGCAGCGAACGACATATTATTTCGATTGACTTCAAACGGGTCTTTACGAAGGAAGAGTCCTACGAACAAGATGTATTACAGAAAAACAACAACAGGTATAAATAAATTAAATTCGAATAGAGGATGTGGGCATAAGTATGGCTAACGGTGAATGTAGCCGCACCTGTTGAATCTGAACAACAAAACGCTGGTATGGCAACCTATTTGCCCACTGCAGTAGCAGAGCCACTCTGAAACAAAGGAAAAGGCTGTAATATAAAATTTTTCAAACGGGGGAATGACCGTGATGGCTGATGCCTTGCACCGGCAAATTCGCAGATACAGCAATTTGCCTTTCCAATAGTGTGTCAGGGCTCTCACCTCCTGGCCACTCTGAGCCAGTAAAATGTTGCCGCATTAAATTTTCCAATTGAGGTAATGACCGCGATTGCAAACTATAAGTTGGTTCCCCCTGAAGCGTTGGTGACGGCCAGAACTAGGAAAGCTGTGAACGTAGCTTGCAACACGTCTATAAGTCTAGCGGGCTGGACATGCTGATTAAAGTACAAGGTCACCGAAGCCAAGCCTTTCCCCCAAATCAAGACTACGCTTGTGAGGATGCAATAAATTTTGCGCTGTATAAAGCAGGACCTGCAAGCTAGTAGTAGTCTACCCTGGAGAGAAAATCGTCGATTGGGAGCAAATTTCGATTTGGCTAAGGGTTCTAGTGATCCGCGTAGAATCTGAGATAGTTTCTCAGGATGCTTCAGGTCCTAAAACCGGCTCTATCGACCGAAGAGTGGAGTGTCATTCTGTTTTGAGGATGAAATAGAATGCAGATTTTCCTGGTGATGAATAAGGACGTTTGCACTGCGACACCGCTGGGCTCGGAATTATCTGAGCTCGCACCCTTTTTGGTTGCTTCTATGGACATTAATATCAAGCACCGAAGTGGTAGCAGAGCATTATTTCTGCTAAGTGAAATTGCGCAGGTTAGGTAAGGTTGAACTGCGATGTCCGTGAGGACGTCACATAGACTGAATGAGCCCTTAGTGTTTACCAGAAGTTTGCTCAATAGCAACCTGAAAAACCCATTCAGAAACCAGGACCATTTTTATAAAATAAAATCAGTCCTATAAACAAATACTTGAGGCTTTCTGTTCTGAGCAAAATAATAACAGAATTCTGATTTCACCCTGGCTCAGGCTTGAACCTACCAGCAACAAACTACTTAACCAACTCAAATTAAGGTAAATTACGTAAAGATCTTAAAATACCTAAATTTATTTATCAAGAGCATTTAATTTTGTTTCGCACACCAATTTATACTCTGACATATCTGAAGATAAACCCCTTTTGAAAGCGTTAAAGATTTACGACTTTTAGCTTTCGGTCTTATGACACACCAAGGAACACTACTAATTCCCATAAAGCAATCATTGTTATGAAGGCAAGATAAATACATACACACACATGCATATATGCATGCTTCTCACGCCTACAAACTTTGATTTGAAATACCCAGTGGGAAATTCTACAGCAGGGAGCTGGTGATCAACGCTTGCAAAATCTATGTATGGTAGAAATTCGTCCTCTAAATACAGTTCAAGTTTTTCTAGAGAAAAATGTGAAATTAAATACCTTGGCGAGAGAAATTGGCTTTCCCAGCCCTTATCGGTTTGTTGTCCTTACTTTACCAGCCTCCGTGAATCGAACCATTTCATCTGCATTTACGGAAGTAATCATAGGACTCAATGCCTATCTTGAGGGGCGAGTAACTATCAAACGCTGTTCAGTAGGAACCCTTAACATGGACACGATAGCGACGACTTATTCAGGGCCTAAAGTCGGCTGGTGTGCACATAGGAAGCGCTTATCATAGCATATTCGTATAGAGTTCGTGCTCGCAGCATGTTTAGAAGAAGTCATAGGTATGCCTTCCGAATCATTTTATCTAAAGCATGCGGACAGTAATACCACTTTTGTATACCTCTTTACTCTTCCGTTTGCTTGAGTATCCCTGTGCCTAGGTGTTTACATAAGCTGAGGGGCCATCTCATTGAATGATTTGCGGTATTTAGTTACCGACTTTGTATTATAGACACGTAGCCAAATGATTTGAGCACGCCTGTGCTGTCCGAAAAGTTGGCACAATGTGA
>JARSSU010006564.1:0-41682 GCA_029619165.1 Eurosta solidaginis
GTGATCTTGCTTCACACTGTCCGCCGACCACCTTCCGTACACGCGCCCCTTGACCCACATGTTGCGATGGATATGGCACTTAATGAAATAATTAAACCATACATGAATGAATCGAAACGGGCAAGTATTTGGCGGAAAGCTAGAATTAACAATGCTATAAGGCGAGTACACTATCCCCATAAACCGAGCATATTTGAAACAGTCTTTTACAAAATCTGTGCTTTGCAGCTTTGAGGCGCATGTCTTTCCAAAACTATACCTGCTCTTCGCTCCGCTTTGTAGATTTGAAGTTTGGTTCCTGTCTTCCGGTAGTTCACCTCCTGGTTCTGAGCTGGGTTTTTTGCCTTCACCTTTTTTCTTCCTATTATAAACAGCTCTGCCATTGCGCTCTGTGCTTCTTCCCATTCGATTCGGTTGCAAAATTGAAGATGCTCATAGCAAAATCATTTGAGCTGTCTTCGACATTCTTCCACTGCATCCACTAGGATCCACGCAGCTGCATAAATTTTTAACGCTGTCGGTATGTGAGCAGGGTGGTACTCTTAAGCTCCCTATACTCGTGTTCCGTTCTAACCTGTTAGTTCTGGCTGTGCTGGTTAACGCTCTTTACCGAGCGCACTGATTGCCCACACTATCACCATTATCCGCGTCCGAATCATCGCTCGAAAGCGATTCCCGCTTCCCGCTGCACTCCGCATCGTCAATCTTTTGCTAAGTATAAATATTTTTGTTTTCATTTGCAGTCCCAATCGTAAATCTATTAATATCCTTAATATATATTATATGATATAAAATGAAATAGAACAATATTAATCCATCTCTGTGCAATTCTTTTCAGGTATGTAAAACACACGTAAACACAACTCCACACAATACATATTTAGTAGGTAAGAAATAAGAAACTTACATGATGTGCTTATATACATATGCATAGCACAGGCCTAGTATCTAAATTTTCTTGAGCTGAAATTAGACAGGCCCAAGTTTCTTATTAAACCTCTTAGGCAATGAAACGACAACAAGGAGTGATAAACGTGGAAGAACCAGCTAAAGAAATGTGATATTTGGAGGAACAAAAGCCAGTGCAGAAAGTAAATGGCTTACAAGCGTTTAACGGAAATATTCACACTAGCTATATATCTGTGCTCATGCAATAACCGCCTAAGTCTACTTAAGAAGAATTTGAGTTATAGTGGTATGGTGTTCGCGATTAAAGCGCCATATGTGTGTCCAAATAGTATCCTCGAGGTAACACTAATAGAGAAGTTATTCAGCAAGTGCATCAATCGCGAACTCGAAACTGTACTAATTTGTATTTTCATAAGTAGCTTATGTGTTCTTAAGAAGAAATGTAAACATTTATTTGTGTGTATATAATACGTCTATCCCGAGATAAGGTTATTGCAAACATATTTTTCTTAATAAATAGGCACATTTTAGTATAAAACTAGAAATAGCTTAAGTCGTAGTAAGCGATTA
This sequence comes from Eurosta solidaginis, assembly GCA_029619165.1. Classification (NCBI taxonomy): domain Eukaryota; kingdom Metazoa; phylum Arthropoda; class Insecta; order Diptera; family Tephritidae; genus Eurosta; species Eurosta solidaginis. Next base: position 1,480 of record JARSSU010006564.1, read on the forward strand.
TTGCAATGGAAAACCTACGAAGTGGAGTGATAACTAGATTAGTTTTTAATGTAAATTTGTTATGCCGCGAATAACGGACCTCTATCGAGATAAGCTGTTATTGCACCATTGTATAACACGTTTGAGTTCTTAAGTCTACTTAAGTTTTTGTAGTATAAACAAATAGCACACATCCAGTGTACTTATCACAAACTTTCATAGCAGATATTTCGTTAAGGAAATAAAATGAATAAAAAATCGTTTTCTATCTCTGGATTGACTCACAACCTTCCGATCGCAAGCTAGTCACTTTACTCGTCTGCCAAAGGCTGTTCTCTCAGCTTCAAAATTGTCCGTATTGAACATGAAATATTCAAATTTGTGGCATTTGATTTCTTTAATATAAAAGTTACGCACTAAGTATGAACGCGTTAGTAAATACATTTAAAAGTGTTCCAGTGAAGTGAAAAGTGCAGTGTTAACTGTTTTTATTTGGCGAGATCCTTAAATTTCCGAGAGATCTAAACAGTTCTGTATTTTCAATACGAAAATCAAAAAAAAACAAGTAAGGAAGGCTAAGTTCGGGTGTTGTAACCGAACATTACATACTCAGCTGAGAGCTTTGGAGACAAAATAAGGGAAAATCAACCATTTAGCAAAATGAACCTAGGGTAACCCTGGAATGTGTTTGTATGACATGGGTTTCAAATGGAAGGTATTAAAGAGTATTTTAAAAGGGAGTGCGACATAGTTCTATAGGTGGACCCTTTGCGAGATATCGCAATAAGGGTGGACCAGGGGTGACTCTAGAATGTGTTTGGACGATATGGATGTAAAATGAAAGGTGCTATGATTATTTAAAAGGCAGTGGGCCTAGTTCTATAGGTGGACGACTTTTCGAGATAACGCCATAAAGGTGGACCGTGGTGACTTTAAATGTGTTTGTACGATATGGGTATCAAATTAAAGGTATTAATGAGGGTTTTAAAAGGGTAGTAGCCCTTAGTTGTATATGTGAAGGCGTTTTCGAGATATCGACCAAAATGTGGACCAGGGTGACCCAGAACATCTTCTGTCGGGTACCGCTAATTTATTTATATATGTCATACCACGAACAGTATTCCTGCCAAGATTCCAAGGGCTTTTGATTTCGCCCTGCAGAACTTTTTCATTTTCTTCTACTTGATATGGTAGGTGTCACACCCATTTTACAAAGTTTTTTCTAAAGTTATATTTTGCGTCAATAAACCAATCCAATTACCATGTTTCATCTCTTTTTTCATATTTGGTACAGAATTATGGCATTTTTTTCATTTTTCGTAATTTTCGATATCGCAAAAGTGGGCGTGGTCATAGTCGGATTTCGCCCATTTTTTACCAGATAAAGTGAGTTCAGATAAGTACGTGAACTAAGTTTAGTTAAAGATATATCGATTTTTGCTCAAGTTATCGTGTTAACGGCCGAGCGGAAGGACAGACGGTCGACTGTGTATAAAAACTGGGCGTGGCTTCAACCGATTTCGCCCATTTTCACAGAAAACAGTTATCGTCATAGAATCTATGCACCTACCAAATTTCACAAGGATTGGTAAATTTTGTTCGACTTATGGCCTTAAAAGTATTCTAGACGAATTAAATGAAAAAGGGCGGAGCCACGCCATTTTGAAATTTTGTTTTATTTTTGTATTTGTTGCACCATATCATTACTGGAGTTGAATGTTGACATAATTTACTTATATACTGTAAAGATATTAAATTTTTGTTAAAATTTGACTTAAAAAAAATTTTTTTTTAAAGTGGGCGTGTTCGTCATCCGATTTGCTAAATTTTTATTTAGCGCACATATAGTAATAGGAGTAACGTGCCTGCCAAATTTCATCATGATATCTTCAACGACTGCGAAATTACAGCTTGCAAAACTTTTAAATTACCTTCTTTTAAAAGTGGGCGGTGCCACGCCCATTGTCCAAAATTTACTAATTTTCTGTTTTGCGTCATAAGGTCAACGCACCTACCAAGTTTCATCGCTTTATCCCGTCTTTGGTAATTAATTATCGCACTTTTTCGGTTTTTCGAAATTTTCGATATCGAAAAAGTGGGCGTGGTTGTAGTCCGATTTCGTTCATTTTAAATAGCGATCTGAGATGAGCGTCCAGGAACCTAGCACACCAAATTTCATCAAGATACCTCAAAATTTACTCAAGTTATCGTGTTTACAGACGGACGGACGGACGGACATGGCTAAATGAATTTCTTTTTTCACCCAGATCATTTTGATATATAGAAGTCTATATCTATCTCGATTAGTTTATGCCGTTACGGATTACCGTTATGCGAACAAAGTTAATATACTCTGTGAGCTCTGCTCAGCTGAGTATAATAACAGTGAACAAAAAGAAGAGGAGTTCAGAAAAACCTGTTTTTATTGCTAAAAACGGGTGATTCTTTAAATCTTTTTACTTCTTCTTAGTGAAAGATGTATTTCATTTTTATCTGTGAGGTAGAAATTTACAAACATTGAAAAAATTTATTATAAATGTAAGACGCGATAACCTTTGTCGTGTTCCTTTTGGTTTTGCCTACAAATTGGCGGGACATGACCTATTTGTTTTGTGCCGACCCGTGTGTAGCTTCGGAGTAGACAAGATTCCTACAAACATATGTATATATGTACATACTTCTTTATATATACAGATAGATAAAGTCTCCTTAGTACATAACAATTAGCATATTTCTTACATATAAACAAAAATAGAACCTTTGATCAAGAATTTAAATAAAATTTTTAACGAAAGTGTATTTTCAAGAGATGTATGCATTCTTAACTATTAACAACAATAACACGCATAGATATGTATCTATTTCAAGCTGATATGATGTGAATACATACATACATATATATAAGGCACTACCGGAGTAAAATAACGTTAGCGAATTCTGCTTTTTTGTTCACCATTCCATCTAATTCAATTCAACAAGTAAGTTTTATATGAGACGCATAATGTATGTAGTGAAAGCCCACTCAAAGCAAGTTTGCTGCTATAGTTTACAGCAAACATACACACGAACTGCATTTTCAACCTGCTACTTTTTTTTTGTCGAATTTTTTAAAATTTCACTGTCGTAATTTTTTCATAACGAGCTCAAAGAAATATAGCTTCAAAACCGGTATTTATAAGAAAAACACATTACGAAATTTATGAAAAAAATGGCGCGAATAAAGTTTAGAAAAGCTGATTCGTTCACCCTAGTAAGTATTTATCTATATAAATTCTAACTATAAATAGATACAACCAGATATATATATTAACATATATATATTATCCATTTGTCGCTGATATGCTTCTTTTTCTCACACACAATATTTCGTTATTTGTATTTGCAAACAATTTAAATTATATAACTGCAAATATTATAAGTATGTAATAATTTTGCAAAAAATATATTCACGACACATTAACGATATACAAAAAAAATGGACGAGCAAGATAAATGATGATGCTTCCTCTTAAATAAATAGCAGAAAACCCAAATGTACATATGTATGTTTTGAAAATGTATTTTATTGGTATATATGTACAAGGAGCAAAGCCAATTTCAGTCACGCCAAAAACTTTGATATATTCATACTTATATATAATAAATATTTCGCAAAATATTAACGTTGCCATCGATGTGTGTGTGTATGTCTTTGACCCACTTTTCGGCAATATATTTTGCAATTTTTCTTCATTTTCCAGTACTTACAGATGCGTTGCTGGTGTCCTCAATATTTCACTCACATGAGCGCTCATCAACAACGCACATTTAAAAGGAAATAATTTGTATTGATATTGCATAACCAATATTATTTATAACTAGAAAAAATAGTTTCAAGTAAATTTTTTTTAACTAGTGGAAGCAATAGTTTGTATCCAAAATACTACGCGTGTGGTGTTATTAATAGAAAAGAAATTAAAGCAATTATAAAGTAAGTCAAATAAAGCCCTGGAATACCAGAGGAGCAGCTTTTCTTAAGCTTTTTATTTAACTTCGAATCGGGCTCCAGGCGAAATCTAAGACTGCTAAGTCAATAGGGACCCCCGAATTGACAACCATCAAATATGTTGTAAAACAACTTAAGCTTAAATGATGTGGGAGTTCCAACACAAAAGAGAGGTTTTTCCACCAATAAGAATCCGCAGTAAAGGATGGGCTTGAAAGTATCTGTCAATAACCAATCGACAAGCGTAAATACAAAATGTGAAAGCATTCGTTCTGCGCTCTCTTTTTCAAATTTGGTGGTTCACTTAAATTGTTTGTCTAGCATGATAACTAATATAGGCCAAAGACATCGGCTGGTAATTTCAAAATCGGCCAACTCCATAGATGGTTTAAAAACTAGCCATCTCCAATTATTTTAATAATTTTAATATAAAGACAGAATGTCACAAATTGTACGAGAGCGTGGAAATGGGATAGAATTGAAATTAGCAAAGAAAGCAAATACAACACAATAGCCCAGGTGGTTAGGCGACTGTGATTTCAGCGGTTTGAGCGTGGTTCGATCCCCGGTGAAACATGTTGAAACAAATAAAAATATTACGGAATTTCCTAACGATGATAATGTGGCGCTTTCCGAGTTGCACCATCGCAATATGCCAGTAAAAATTCTTTTCAGTTTTTACCAATAAAACCAAAATAATAATGAATAACAATTGAATAGCAATTATTATTTACCGGTGTTAAGCTCACTGATTCTTAAATAATCTTAAATTTTTAGGTATAATATCACGAAACCGATCGTTTTATATTAGTAATATAATAATAATGTTATCATCACAAACATAAAAATAATAAACACAAATAGTTTTAGTTACTGATTCCTTAAAAGCAGTTTTTTATTTTTGCATTTTTCTCAAAAAATTACTGAGTGGAGATGGCCGATTTGAAAACAAAACGTTTCATGTTTACTTACAAATATAAATAAATCATAAAAAATTATCTGCATAAACCACAAATCCACTAGCTTTCATAAAACAAAAAAAATTTAATACTTTTTGTGGGTCAATCAAATTTAATGAACCAAAGGCTTATCTTCACCAAATTGATGACACTGGACGTATGAGAATTTGAGTAGGGTTATTTTCTTATTTATTTTTGTTCTTTTTCTTTAAAAAAATTTTGCTTGCTCACATACTTTCAATCACTCTCAAAACTTCTGAAAGCAAATAGATTTATGACTAGGAGTTTTTTGTTCCTTATAACTTTTTATTTTTCTTCAGTAAAATTTTGCAAATCTGTCATATTTATTGAACCCTTTTCAATTCTTAAGAAACACTTAACACATTACAGCTTCAGTATTTATTTTCCTATTTAAAGCAATAAATACAGCCATGCTGTATCCACAAAGTAAATCTGAGTTGTAGAAAGGTTGTATGTGTGTACAGCAGCGAACAGAAAAAACGCAGTGGTAATTTTATCAAATTCGTCAAAGAAAAACTCTTCTTATTTTATTTTCAATATTTTAAAAATCAACTTAAGAAATTTTGTAACCAAAACCAATATCAAACCATTACAAAAAAGAAATTCGAGAAATTTTTACAAAAACTTTTTTCTAAAGCTCTTGAATTTTTTTGAGTGTGCAGTTTTGTGGCCCAACAAATTCTAGTCTAACAAAGTACATGTAATACGTGCATTAAACTTCGCATTTATTTTTCAAAATTTTTTTCTAAAAAAGTATTTTCGATTTTCCTGCGAAAAACATTATCAAAAACAACTGCGAATTTTATAAAACCTATAACTTTGTACTTTGGTAGACCTGCATAACCAAAAAAATCAGACAACTCCGAATAAAAATTTGGAAATAATCGTTAAATTTTCTAGAAATCTTTGAAAAACTTTTTGAAAACTTTTTTATGAATGGTTTGCATCGTTTTGAGTACAAACTACAAAAAAAAATTTCTTGAAATATCGAAAAAAATAAGAATTTGATTCATAAAATTTGATAAAATTGTCACTGCTATATTTCTACTCGCTGCTGTATGTATATTTTTATTTATATAATATACATTTTGCAAAATTTTGCCAACATCCTTTTGTGAGTTCCTTATAAAACAACATGGATATAAATTTATTTACATATTGTTTAAACAAAATGCACATTATAATGCAAATTTTTTTAAATTTATTGTTTGTCATTAACTTCACCAAACAAGTTTTGCAAAGTAAATACTTCATCAAAGAAAAAACGATCTTTAATTTCATTTATCTTTATATATAAAAATCACGTGTCACACTGTTTGTCTGCGATGGAATCCTTAACTACTCAACCGATTTTGAATTTGTTTTGCACCACGTGTGTAGTTTGATCTAACTTGAAATATAGGATAGGTTATATCTCAGTTTATAGTCGCAATATTATTTTATTACAAATTTTTTTATATGTTTCTACGTAATAATAAAATGTTACGTATACGCACCGGCACTCACATTTTCAGGTGGTGCGGATATACTTCCGTGTAATCGGTTGGTGTTTAATAGGAATAGGGGTATTACCCCCGGGCCCGGGATTTCTGAGGGGGCCCGCGATTTGGAGGTACTAACCTTTTTTTAATTCAAGAGAGTCTTTAGTTGTTCCATGTGCAATTTTTAAGACGAATTTCAAAAGCAACGAATATATCCAATTCGTTTTAATATTATAGTGAAGTGTGAAAAATAAAAATCGATATATATAAAAAGAAAGGATAAAATGTGTTAGTTGTTGGCCGGTGTTTGAAGAAATGCGTCGGTCGGTAAAATTTTCGCACAAGTTGCGTGTACCTCACTAGGTGGTTATTACATAGGTTTGGTTACGATCGACGTACAGAGTCTCGAGATATAGGCCGAAACGTGGACCCGGCTGCCCCTAGAATGTGTTTATAGAATACGGATTACAAATGAAAGCTGTTGATGAGTGCTTTAGTAGAGAGTAATATATTATACCGCTGGGTGACTAGGGTCTCGAGATATAGGCCAAAACGTGGACCCGGATACACTAGAATATGTGTGTAATATGGATATCAAATGAAAGCTATTGCTGCGAGCTCTAAAGTAATGGTCATTGTGATATTCGATTTCGTCGCATCAACCTGGAATACTTATAAATATGCATGCGAAGCCGAAATAAAGACATGAATTAATAACACCTACATAGCTATTTACATACGTCCGATTTGCCTGAAATTTGGTATATAAATTTGCCTATATTAGTATTTACGATCCTTTTTTACGGAAAGTGGACCAGACACGGACTGGGACTGAGATTCAGAGTGGGACTGAGACTGGGACTGGAACAAAATACATACCGCCCTCTGGGACAGGCAATAAGGGTATGAAGAAGAATGAGAAGAACTTGAGAGAAGAGAAAAGAGAGAAGGAGACTGAGAAAGTGATAGAATGAGACGAAGATGGAGGTGATGAAGCGAAAAAAGATGGAGGAAGGAGTGAATGAAAGGATTAGGAAAAAGTGAAGAGGGGGGAGGGCAGAGTTAGATGGAAACAGCTTATTAAAATGTATGCAGATAGGCCAAATTTAGGGCAGAACAACGTCTGCCGGGTCTGCTAGTTGTATTATATATTTTTGCGTATGTATTGTTGCTATAATCGTTTACTTCTTTTCAATTCGGTGCCTTGGGTCTTTCCCCCAATAAGCTGCTTTTCATATATTTTTTTTTATGGCAAGACATTTTCCCCGCTTACCTAATGTCTCCCATGGTAAAAGTTTGTTAAACTTAAAAGCCAAATAAACAGATGTTATCAAATGGATTTTAAATGACCACAGCAACAGCAATCTCTAGGGCAGATAATTCGTATTCAGAAACTTTTGCTTGAAATAAAAATTTATTAGAATGCAAGCAAGTGTACCATTCAACGAAACGTCTGTGTGTGAAGATATCAAAACATTTTAAATTATTCATAGCAGTAGATAACTTGTTTAAGGGTATCGTATTGTTGCGCGACCATATTCAACATTGACTTTCACGTCTTTGTTCGTGAATTTGGACATCTTGAGCGCCTCTTACCCAAGATTTCATAATGAACATACCAGATTATTGCAAGAGGAAAGAGCAATTCAGTGGAGCCTTGATAACTTATTCTGCAAACACATCAGTAGATGGGGTAAGGTCCGAGTGTATTTTAGTCCCAGTAGCAAAGTATTTCGACACGTGAAGGTACTTCTTAAATGAAACAAAAGTGTGAGTAACAATTCAACGTCTAGAAACTAAAGTTTTTTAACTAACTAGAGCTCACACAGGGGTTGAAATAAACCCAAAAAGGTGGTAACTTTACCAGAAACAAATAATTTTTGGCTTTTTGGGAAAAGCATAGTTGGCTTGTTATCGGTAACAACCGACAACGACATGTTATTGAATAATCAGCTAGCGAGTATTTCATGCTCCCGGCTTGTTATCGGCTTATTATCGGCTTGTTACCACAGAGCCATCGGCTTCTTATTGGTGTTGGCGACGGGTTGCATATTTGTCATAAATTTTAGGTTGGAGTTTTGTTGGTATTTGTTTTATAACATACCGTTAATTCGTTGATAAAAAATCATGCTATCGATGAGCATAAAAATTTGTTGAGTATACGAAAGAAATCGATAGCTTTCCGATAGCAACTTGATAACTCGCCGCCAACAAATTGGTAACATCCCCGTAACAATTCGATAACGTTGAGAAAACTTTTCGATTAGTGATCAATAACTTTTTGATATAAGTCGATACTTTCTCAAAAACATATCAATAAATTTTGTGTAATAAATCGATAACACCCCGATAAACAAATTGATAACATTCAGGTAACAAATCTATAATATAATGAGAACAAAATGCAATCAATAAAACCCAATAATACTCTTATTAGGTGAGGTTAGGTTGAACTGGCTGGTCCATGAGGACCTCACATAGACTGAATAAGTCCATAGTGTTACAGCAGTTTGTTTTAAACGACCAAACTGAAAAACCCTATCAAAAACGAGGACCTATGTTATAAAATAACTGCGTCCTCTTGGCAAATACTAGAGCTTCCTAGGACTTAAGCCATTTGCTGCTTCTAGATCTGACAGCTGTATCACTCCTAATAGCTGGAGTCTTAGCCTCGCAGTTGCAGGGCAAGGGCACAGAACGTGCTTGACCGTTTTCCTCCTTCAGCCCGCACTTCCTACATCTGCTATCAATGGCCAAGCCTAATTTAAAGGCATGTGACGCCAGAAGGCAGTGTCCAGTCAGAATACCCGCCATGAGTCTGCAGTCCTCTCTTTTTAATGATAGAAGCAACTTTGTTAGTCTAAGGTTGTAAGACCTGCACATAATCTTCGACACTTTACAGCCCCGCGCTTGAACCACGCCTTTCCTGCTTGGTCGATCATGTGCACTTCTCGCATTCACCTAATCTCGCCCAGTCCAACTGGGACCTCTATGGAGCAAGCTTCAAGGGATGTGCCCTTTTTAGCTAGTTCATCCGCTTTTTCATTCCCATCTATTACCATATGCCCTGGAACCCAATATAGATGTATGCTTATCCTGTCCCGATTCTTTCCAGGGACTGCTTACACTCTAACACGCATTTAGATGCTGTGCTATGCGAGATTATTCCGTTAATTGCTGCTTGACTGAAGAAAGATTTTAGTTTCAGCACAGAGAATACTGAAAGCTCATAAAAACCCTTTAGTTAACGGACTGAACAAAACTTCATAAATTTATAGAAAGCCTACTTGGGAAACTTGACGAAGATGCTACTGTAGAAAAATTTGAGAATTCTTAAGGTTTTAGCAAAAAAGTAGCAAATACCAGTGCGTAATTTTTAATTAAAAAGAGTTTCCGCGCTGTTGAAGTATATACCAGGTATTCTAAGAACGCAGTTGAGGGTGACGGACTCTAGAAAACTGAAAGTATTTAACAATGGGCGACACTACTTAACAGGTTCATGTACTCTATATTTTTCAACGGCCTTGCAGAAGTTTGGCTGATTTTCAGAAGGGATGCGAAGTTCATGCATACGAGAACGACTTCCTGACATTCAGTATCTTATATTATATGCAGGCAAACCAGTTTTGCGTTGTGCATCTTTGGTGTCATATAACGAAATATGCCTCAAGATGGCACAACGACAAGATCCGGTAATTTTCACAACAGCTCTGACAAAGATATATCGAATGCCGTGTTAAGTAAAACTTAAAGTTCTGGCTAAAAGAATATAAGAAATATATCTGTAATAAAAAGATGAGAAAAAAATTTAAGGCTACCTTTATATAAATGGACCAAAAAATAGAGACAATTTTCATTAATACAGACATAGTCTGATGAATTTTGACTAAAAAACTTTAACAATAGCTCTTGTAAAAGAATTTTAGGATTTAAACATATAAGGGTGGAGCGCAATCTTTCAATTTAGGGCAAACCATGTACTTGGGATTAACTAATTGATTATTTACAATTCAAACACGCACTCACCTTTATAACTTTAAATCGCAAAATTATTTTACAAGAGCTATTGTTAAAGGTGTTTAGTAAAAATTCAACAAACCTATGTCTGTATTACAGGAAAATTGTCTTCTATATTTTGGTCCATTTATATAAGGTAGTCCTTAAAATTTTATTATCATCTCTTTATTTTCAATTTTTTAGTACTGCCTACAAAAAGGCAATTGCAAATTTGATTAGTAATTTAAGTAATTCCTAAGTGAAAATTCTTATCTTTATTTATTTGTTCAAAATAGCAAGTTTTAAGAGAATTAGTGCAATTTTCGCTGACAACACTGGCGAAACAACAAAATTCCCCTCGCATCATAACAAGAGAATTCCACTCTCGTTTGTCAGCTACTTAATTTGCACATTTTCAGCGTGGTGAAATTCGCATACGCCTGAAAGTCTAAAAGAATCGTGGTGAAAGTCGCGTACGCCCAAAAATTTTCAAGGACGTGCATTGAGTTGGGCCTTCAACGAGGTGGAATTCTACAACGCCTGCAACACACAGGAGGCTAGCCGTGAAGGTATGGCTTCTAAATAGTTCGACTTGTGCGTTACGTAGCTCAAATTTTTTGATCAAACATTGCACTGTCACCGAGTTTTAAACTATATTTCGAGGTTTCAAGTCTCTAGGTATCCAGGAAGTTAGTTTAAAAATCGATTGCAAGATTCCCAATTTAAAACTAGTTTTCTCAATATATCGATCCATGCGCCACCTAGCGAGAATTTTTTGATAAAATGTTGCATTGTCAACGGGTTCTGACTTACGGCTCAAGTTTCATATCTATAGCTCACCGGGAAGTTACTCAAAAATCTATTGCAAGATTCCCTGCGTTTTTTCAGGGATTTTCGTTTATCTCGATTCGTCTGCCACCTGGCGGCATTTTGTTTTCCACGAATAGTAGTGCAATCGACTCGCAAACTACGCGCTAAAATTCAAGTCTCTGGATCACCGAGAAGTTAGTTAAAAGTCGATCGCAAAATTTCCATTTTAAAATTAATTTTCTGTATATCTCGATCCGTGCACCACCTAACGGATTTTTTTTCACTTGCATTGTAATGTCTCTCAGATATCAACTATGTTTAGTATCAAGTGTCTAGCTCAACGCGAAGTTACCGAAAAAGACTTTTCCGTGGTCAAAAATTCGTATGGAAATGAGGGGAACAAACATGAAAGCGACTTAACATAAAGGTAAAGAAAATAAATTATTTCAAGGACTAAATTAAGTTACTTTCATTCTGCAAAATTAGAACGGATCTTGTAAATGACCTTTATGGTTTACTTGTGTTGTGAAAGATATGCATCTCCTCGTTTTTCTATATCAAGAGAGGATGATACATTTGAAATACAAATAATATGACTCATAAATCCTGAGAACGGATAGACCCGATACCTATCATTAAGTTATATCACCCAATGGCACAGTTCAAACCTTCGGCTTCATAATTTAGTACAAGCGTAAAAGAGAAAATAATAAAATTCATTTCCTACATCCAGCAGATATATATTTCTTCCCCCCTTAACTTTCTTACAAATTAAAAGCTTGTTAAATTTTAATTAAGTTCACATTTGGTTGGTATGTGCAATGCAAATAATTAAAGATAAGTCATAAACAAAATACATAAAATATTACGCTTACCCATTTACAGCTTACGAGGACGACGATAAAACTTCTCCACAATTTTATGGTACTTAAATAACACATAGAAGAGCAGAAAAAATAGAAGCAAACAATCTTAAAATGCTAAGTAATTGCTCTGGCAAAACATTTGTTTTTGTTTCGGATATAGAAACAACATTGAAAGGAAAATGAAGCCAAACACTGCACTGCCACAGGAGTGACAACAATCTTGAAAACAAACAAAGAGAAAACTTGTAAAGGCGTGTTTTGCCCATTAAGATGGCTTAGGTGTAGAGAATTTGTTGTTTAAATTTGTTTTTCCTGAAGCCTGAATATAAGTTTCTCTAGTTGAAAAGTACCCTCAATAAATTTACTTTTGAATTCATCGGGCTGGCGATACGAAAGAAGCTCTTTCGGCACGTCCTCTAAATTTTCATGAATACAAACTCTTTATGACCAAAAAACCTGCTTTTTTTTTGCATAGGGTAGGTGAGTTGAAATATAACAACAAGCCTCGGATAAATACACTCTCTATTGATGACGACCATGGCAAACATTTGAAGGACAATGAATTGAGGGCATGCACCTGGAACGTCCGCTCCCTGAATGGGATTGGTGCCGATGCCCGGATGTTGATGTCCTCGTCAAAGCAAAATCTGACACCACCGCCATCCAAGAAATGCGTTTGACGAAGCAATGAAGAAAGAAGATCAAAAATTGTGACATCTATTGGAGTGGCCATACGAATAAGCGCAGTTTCGGCGTCGGATTCGTGGTGGGAGAGAGACTTTGTCGCCAAGTGCTGGCGTTCACACCTGTGGACGAACGTCTCGCCGCTATCCGAATAAAAGCAAAATTTTTTAATATATCATTCATCTGCGCCCATGCGCCGACAGAGGAGAAAGACGATGAGGTGAAAAACACTTTTTATGAGCAATTAGAATGCACATACGAGCGCTGCCCCCGACACGATATAAAAGTCGTGCTTGGTGACTTTAGCGCCAGGATGGGCAAAGTAGGTGTTTTTGGCCCTACAGTCGGAAAGTTCAGCCTACACAATGAAACTTCTCCTAACGGACTGAGGCTGATTGACTTTTGCCGGTGCTCGAAACATGGTCATATCCAGCACGAGGTTCATGCATAAAAAGATACATCAAGCTACATGGCTGTCTCCTGATCGAAATACTCGCAATCAGATCGATATCGTTGTGATAGACGGACGGCATGCCTCCAGTGTTTAGATGTGAGCACGATCCGAGGACCTAACATCGACTCGGACCATTATATCGTTACAGCCAAAATACGCACCCGTCTCAACGCGGCTAAAACCAAGGAACAAAAAACACAAGGAAAGCTAGACGTCGAAAAGCTTCAATCACAACAGACTGCCAATGATTTCGCAACTCGACTCTCACACCTGCTCTCTGAGGCACAACTCAGCCTGAAGGAATACAGGAGCAGTGGGAGCATATCTCCAAAGCAATTCGTACTGCCGCCGAGGAAAAAATTGGTTACCGGCGGCCACGAAAAAACAACTGGTACGATGAAGAATGCCGCGTTGCAATCGAAAGAAAAGACGCTGCCTACAGGGCTACGTTAAAAGCGAGCGCGACAAGAGGAGTGTGTGAACGCTATCGTGAGTTGAAAAGGGAAGCGAGACGCCTTTTCAGGAAGAAAAAAGCAGAAGCAGAAAGGCGTGAGTGCGAGGAGCTTGAGCTGCTAGCCACCAGGAATAACGCCCGAAAATTTTACCAAAAAATATGGCGACAGACGGAAGGTTTTAAGACCGGGGCTAACTCCTGTAGGAACGAAAACGGCGACCTTGTAACTGATGTCCAGAGAGTGCTTAGATTATGCAGGGAACACTTCTCTGTTCTCCTAAATGGAGGCAGCAATTCACCGCGCAGAGATGAAGAACCCGATCCCACAATCGATGATGATGGAATATATGTCCCCCCGCCCGATTATGACGAAGTTAGAATAGCAATAACCAGATTGAGAAACAGCAAGGCCGTGGGCGCTGATGGATTGCCTGCGGAGCTATTCATGTACGGCGGCGAGGAGTTGGTAAGGCGCATGCAGCAGCTTCTTAGCAAATATGGGCGAAAGAGTGCATGCCCGACGGTTGGAATCTAAGTGTTCTTTGCCCAGTCCACAAGAAGGGGGATACTGCAAAATGCACCAACTATCGTGGAATCACCCTTCTTAATATCGCATATAAGGTCCTTTCAGGTGTATTGTACGAAAGATTGAAGCCCACCGTGAACCGGCTGATTGGACCTTATCAGTGCGGCTTCAGACCTGGTAAATCTACCATCGGCCAGATTTTTACAATGCGCCAAATCTTGGAAAAACCCGTGGAAAAAGAATCGACACACATCACCTCTTCGTCGACTTTAAAGCCGCCTTCGACAGCACGAAAATGGAGCTGCCTATATGCCGCTATGTCTGAATTTGGTTTCCCCGCAAAACTTATACGGCTGTGCAAAATGACGTTGAGCAACACCATCAGCTCAGTCAGAATTGGGAAGGACCTCTCCGAGCCGTTCGAACTAAACGAGGTTTCAGACAGGGTGACCCCCTATCGTGCGATTTCTTTAATTTGATGCTGGAGAAAATTATACTAGCTGCAGAACTTAACCGCACTGGAACAATATACTATAAAAGCGTGCAATTACTGGCATATGTTGATGACATTGATATCATCGGCCTAAACACCCGCGCTGTTAGTTCTGCTTACTCCAAACTGGAAAAAGAAGCGGTAAAGATGGGTTTGATGGTGAATGAGGACAAAACGAAATACCTGCTGTCATCGAGCAAAGAGTCAGCGCATATGCGCCTTGGCAACCACGCTACTGTTGGCAGCCATAATTTCGAAATAGTAAAAGACTTCGTTTATTTGGGAACCAGCATCAACACTAGCAACAACATCAGCACTGAAATCCAGCGAAGAATCAATCTTGCCAATAAATGCTACTTTGGACTAGGTAGGCAATTGAAAAGTAAAGTCCTCTCTCGGCGAATGAAAATCATACTCTACAAGTCACTTATCGTACCCGTCCTGCTATATGGGGCAGAAGCATGGACCATGACAACAGCAGATGAAGCGGCTTTGGGAGTGTTCGAGAGAAAAGTTCTTCGAAAGATTTATGGACCTCTACGCGTTGGCGATGGCGAGTACCGAAGAAGATTTAATGATGAGCTGTACGAGCTATACGCAGACATCAACATAGTGCAGCGAATTAAAACGCAGCGGCTGCGCTGGCTAGGCCATGTTATGCGAATGAAAGATGATGCTCCGGCCAAGAAATTGTTTCTATCGGAACCCGCCTATGGAAGCAGAGGTAGAGGGCGGCCACCCACTCCGTTGGAAGGACCAGGTGGAAAACGATTTAACTCCCTTGGTGTGACCAATTGGCGCCGGTTGGCGGAGCGAAGGAGCGACTGGCGCGCCTCGTTGGACGGCCATAATCGTTTAGACGGTTAAGCGCCAATTAAGTAAATAAGTAAGGTGAGTTGAAAACGACGATAGCGCGCGGAATAACCTTACATCTACTTGGAGCCCTCATATCGATTCCAATTCCCTCGGTGAGGCCTAAGAATTTATAATGTATACCAAGGGGGATAGGGATCAAGCTCATTTACCACAGATAAACTAGTAAGTAAACATACCAGAAATATAAACAGTAGTGTATGCAGTTCTGGACATCGCCATGAGTCGGCTCTACATTCAAACGATATAAACAACTTTCTGCATTCTTACATTAGGACATGCGCATTAGTCGCACTGTCTCGATATCATCACAGTGTTAACAAATCCAACTCGTTGCCTTGGCAGTGCTGCTTTGTGAATTTGTAAGGGTGAGGAATTTTTATTGGGTTCAATTAAGGCTAATGTTCCGTTTTGATGTTGTTGTTGCAGTAGTTCTTCTTCCCATCCAATAGGCGTGTCCGATCACAAATGCTCATCAATGTCCTCTAACGGTAGTCCCAGGAAACGTGCAGTTTCAACAGGAGTGCTCCAGAGTGAGAGGTGTGTTAGAGGCTTTGGTTTCACATTGCAATTAAATAGATTGTTGGTGTCATGTGGGGATACATTGCACGCAGGGCATACATTATATATGTCGGGCTTGATTCTGGATAGGTAAGAGTTGAACCTGTTACAGTATCCAAATGGAAGTTGAGCTAGAGTGAAGGGCGTCTCCCTAGGGAGTGTGTGTTCTTCTGCTGTGAGTACTGGGTATTTTTCTTTAAGAACTGTATTCGCCGGGCAATTCCTGGTATAGAGGTCCGACGCCTGCTTGTGGATATCACTAGTAATATGTTTGTGTTTTTTTCTTCATATGGCAGTGTTCTCAGGTGTCGTATTTCCACATAATGCTTATTAGAGATGACTTCTTAAGACCCTGGGAGGTGTGGCCTTTTTAATTAGATGTCTGTTGGGATGCCCAGGTTTCTGGATATTCAACAGAAACTGTTTTTTCAGCATTTCATTTCTCTCCATAATTGGGAGTACTCTCGCCTCATTGTGTAGGTGATGTTCTGGGGAAGAAGACAACGCTTAGCGGTTCTGAGAGCAGTGTTTTTGCAGGACTGGATTTTTTTCCAGTGAGTAACTCTTATGATGTGCAACCATGAAGGTGACGCGTAGCATGCAATCGACCGGCCAATTGCTTTGTAAGTGATAATGAGCATTTCTCCGCCTTTACCCAAGTGCGGCGGGCAAGAGATTTGAGGATTTTATTACGGCTCTGGATTTAAGATACAATTGGGTCACAATTGGGTATAAGACAGTCGATAGCGTAATGCCATCGACGAAGATGTGCAATATGGTCGACATTTGCCGATGATTTCTTCGGCGGCAATGTGAGGTTTCGCGAGGCGTAAACCCCGCTTTCCAAGCTGCAGGTTCCGCTTCCAAAGGCAGCCGGTTCTATGTACCGCAGTGACTCGGCATTTTTCCTAAGCAAAGCCTGTCACAATACTTGAGTTTTAGGATTACATCAACAACGGGTTTTTCAAAAACCTTAATTTTATTTCAGTGTTTGGCTAGTCAGTGTGTGGTGACCCATTTCCACCATTTTTACGCTTCCGCATGGCTTCATCAGTCACCTAATTGCCAGGGAAATGGACCTCCTTCGCTCTTGCGATTCAAAGAGCTGATACAAGTGATCTTTTCCCCTCACCTATCTCGTTTTATGTATGCTACTTTGCCTTTGAATCCACATACAAAAACTCTATTAGATAGAGTCATGACCCACTTTTAACACTGACCAACCACACTTAATGCTATGGTCACAGACAAAAGCTTTCTATGGATAGTGTGTCTATCAGAAATGATAACGGCCTTGTAAGCGGTATTGTGTGTATCCAGTGATGTTTTATATGTTACCAGGGGAGAGCGAAAATCCTGAATTTAAAGGCACTCGCTGAATCCTTGGTACAAATTAACCAAAATCGAACCAAAGGTGTGCAGAAGTAATCCTAGGGCTAGCAAACAACGACTGCATTGTGATTGCCGATTGATTGGGGGGAATTATGCTGATACTGTCTGATAGAAATAAATAGCTAGCGTTTTTTTTCTCACAAGAACTTTTCCTCGACGCGCTATCTGGAGGATAGGGCTAGCAATGCATCCGTTGCCTTACACTGCTGCGGGTGGATCATCGGTAGGAGCTGCACTATGTTGTGCTGGTCTCTAATCTGGGGTAGTGGGCGAATATTACTGGTTAGGAAATGTCTTTCGTGAGCTTAAAGTAATCACCAAGTTCAAGCAACTCAAGCAGACACTGTCCTTCAATCGAATTTAACAGTGTTTGAGGATGCGGTGGAAAGGAAAGAGCAACCACTTGTAAAGATTTGAGCATCCACTCGTATAGCCGAATAGCTTCTAAAGCCCGGAGCTCAACTGTCGTGTGATCGAGTGTGGCCGCGATTGTATCGAACTATTTTAATACTGTTTTCACACAGACGGCTTATTGAATAATAAAGGCACTTTTCTACATTAAGAGGCTTATTGACCTCAATCTTCCCTACAAAATTCGAATCTATAATTATTTCATTAGTGACTAATCGAATGCCTAATGAAGTCAAAAGCACAATGCAACTCTGTTGGGAGCGTTCTGTTTCTTAGTTTTTGGTGTGCTCAGTGCTTAAAAATGTTATTTGTCAAAGTAAATGTCATTGTCTGTCACATAGCATTGTCATTTTATTCGCTTGACATTTCATCCTTCATACTAATCGAGCAGTTACTTCCGCGTGAAAGCAAAAAATTCACGATTTCATTAGAAGTTAAAAAGAGATCATTAAGTTTCTGTGTGAAAACAGTATAAGATTGGATCTACAGTTAGAGCAGACACTACCACTTGCAAGTTGGTGAGGTCATTTTTGCCGGGAATGAAATAAGGTGATATACTGATATTATACAGCTCGCCGAAGCCTATTTATCAAATGTGTTTGGGCTCTGATAGATCACTATCTGTCAGTGCATGTGGAATCTGTTAATCCTTTGTCTGGATACCTGCAGTTGCATTGAGAATAATGAAAAGGAATCTTGAATCACTTGATTATCCAGCTATTGCTTAAACAAGGCGAGCGTATACTGGTATCAGCTCTCTTGCACTATTTTCCAATCGGTCTTAGTTGAAGCTATACTTTTGCGACGCAATGTTTTCCTAAGTAGCTGATAACTATGTCTTATATCTTACATGTTATTAGAAGGGATCTTTATGCTGTTCAAGTGAGCATCCCCTACCACCTAAACCAACCAACTTAATACACAGATTGTAACTAAAAAATTCTTCTTTCACGACTTTTCTAAGATTCGACATATGCATTAAATATGAAGGGGGCACCTAAATACCATATCAGGGCTTTTTTCCTTATACAAGGCCGGAACGCCCGTTTAAGATCTAATATAACTTTTTTATTTTAATTTAGTAAATCACCAGTTTACCCGGCAGATGTTGGTTTGTCTGAAAAGTGGCTCTTCCTCCCATCAATATTACACACTATCTTATCCAATTCCATTTTGTCTCCTTCATTTCCCGTCAACCTCTTATTTCCTCTTTATCTCACTATAGTTTTCCATCTCATATCGTCATCTACTTCCACTCCCATCCGCACTCTCCTCCCACTCCTACCCCCACATTTTCCTCATATATAAAATCTCTATACCAATTATTGAATGCCTATTTCAGACTCGGTTTTTAAAAGAAAATCTATACCCATATACTAGGTTAGGTTATGTTAAGAGGGTGTGCGTGGGTATTACCCACGCTTCCACTCGGAAACATTTTTGTACATTGTGAGTGCTCTCAGTAAGTGCAGGGTGGCGGCACATTCGTATAACCCCATTACCTCCTAGTGGTCCTCAACGACTCACTTGCTTTCCCTGATGAACCCAAGAAGAAGCGAGACGTCCACCTTCCCAACCTCTGCCATGCTGTCGAAGAACCGTGAGCACAGAAATCTGAGCCTTCTTCTTTGAAGCGCCGAACATCGGCAGAGAAAGTGGTAGATCGACTCCTCTTCCTCCTCATCCTGACAGCTACTGCAGAGGGAGCTTGTTGGTATTCGCCACCGCTATTCGCTATCGCACCAATGATCTGTGATGATACTCATATACTAGTAACCACTATAACTAGTACTATGTATGCCCACAAGATACACGAAACCTTCACTTTTATTTACAGCAGCGCTGTTCACTTTTATTATTGAACTTTGACTAATTCAAATCTAATTATGGTTTATATTATTTATTAACCTCGACCAACCCTTAATATTTGCTACATAGTACAATTTCCTCATTTGAACTTTTCCCTGCAAAGTGAAGCGTATCGTAAAAGTTTTCAAAACATTTTAAAATTAAGCGGTTTTCCAAAGGGACGAACATTTTACTGAACTTTGATTTCTGTAACAACTTTTAAGTTATGTGAATTACTTCGAAATGAAAGTTGACGACATTTACTCAACTGACAGCATATTTTATCGTCCTTTCATATACTCAACCAACATCGAAAAGGAACTCTTATCCTTTTTACCACTTGTTGCCTTGTTTGCTGTTTCCACTTCCATTACTTTCAACCTGGGCAAATTTATTTGCCCACTTAACCATGTTTTTATGTATGTTTGTACTATGAAAATATTTATTTATATTCACTTATTAATTCTTTTAGAAGTTTCTTTTTGCTCGCTGGTGAATTTGCTCTAATAATTTCAATAAAACTTTGCCATTGGGGAGTCGTTCAGCATTTCAATATCGCAATGTGGCGCACATTCCCGGCAAAATTGTGATAATAAACTGCTTACAAGTGTATATGTATATGTGTGTGTGTGCAGGAGAAAAGATTTTGAGGTTGACAATGCATGTTTAGGTTCGTACTGTCTTCATAAGTGCGTATGTTTGTAATTTTTACATGCGGTGTTTTCGTGCAGCTGTTCCCATTTGACACTGCTGACAAAGCATCTTGTAATGTTTGAATTTTTGAGTAATCAATGTTGACATTCATATCATCAATGACATTAGTGACGTTAAAACGTTGATATGTGTGTACAACAGTAAATATTCGAAGTCAAAAAAGTGTCATAAAAGACATGGGAGCACTTGCATTCATTTTGAGATCATTTATGAGTCCGATATTACTGCATTTCCCTTCATAAAATGGTCGTACCTATGTGGGCCTTATTTCGCATTAGCTGTCATCCAGTAGTTTTCTAGCTCCGTATCACGCTTAATTCTCACAGGAATGCTCTAGATCATTGGGAGACTTGAGAAGCTGAGATCGTAATATTTTTGTTCACATGAGTTGTGATAGGCAGATGTCGCCGTTGTGTTGTATTTAACACATATGGCTTAAGGCCAAACAGCGTTTCCACACTAAAGATAATATAAAAACCAATTAGCTGTCTCTCAAATTGAACCAGACTTCTATCTGGATTTATCTGGCTCAGGATCCTTGCGACAGGATAATGGATATTAAGTAAAAGTCCAATCAGGCTACTATTACGCTTATAATTTACTTCTGATATGACTGTTTTCGAAGTCATTTTTATGCACTTATATAAGTGATGCGCATTGTCCAATTAGGGTGGTTTTTTGCTGCTAGGCATTAAATATGGTGTAGCATATTGGAAAGCTTTGTTGGAAAGTGCGGTATTTGGAATGAAACTCCTTAAATGTGGGGCACACCGACATCAGTGCTTATTTAAGACAAACCTCGACACACCTACCGAGGTAAGCTTCGGAGGCAATTTGTTGTCGAAATCAAAAAAAGTTCAAAATACTTACAAATATCTCTACATATAATGAAATGGTAATAGGCCGATGTCTGTGTATTAAAGATATAAAAGAAAAATTGATGCCAGGAGCCATTAGTCGAGTAACCGCTGTAGCGATAAGGAAACTCCCTGAAGGCCTTGGGGAGTCTTATCGATGTTGATGGTCCTTTGCCGGATATAGATGCGATACGTTCCGGTAACAAGCACCATTAATGTACTAGCCCCACCATCTCGCGAACGATTTGATATAACCACATGAAACATTCTAGGCCATACCGTCCTCTCACCCCTTGATCCGTAAGGAGCTTAGGGTATCCAGAGCGTCGACTGTTAAAGAAACAGGATTTGCTACGGGAGGTGAGGTTGACAATTGGGTTGGAGAAGCCACATATATATTGCGTTGGCAACCGCTTGAAAGAGTTGCGCTATACCACTCCTTGCATCAATTTGGTATTTTGGTCGCCTCTTACGACAAGCATACCTGTCGCGGGTATATTCTAAGCCGCCCAACAGTTCTTCAAATTTTTGTCTGTCTGTCTGTTTGTCTGTATGTTTGACCCGGCATCACTCAAAAACCACTACATAGAATTTGATGCGACTTTCGTCCTTGAAAAACTAGTGCTCTAACTTAAAGTTAAGGGTACATTATAATCTGGTAGGTCACTAGGGTGTAGGCCCCAATAAACCCTAGAATGTGTTTGCACAGTATGGATACCAAATGAAAGCTCCTGCCAAAAACTTAAAAAAGATATAGCTGATTTTATTCGTCCACGACCCTTTTAAAAATCTTTTATATATAAAAGTGGGCGTGGTCCTTAACCAATTTTGTTAATTTTTCTTCAAAGCATTCCTTATAATAAAGGCAACCTCTCTGGCGAATTTTGTTACGATAGGTTTAACGATTTTTATTTATGATTAATAACATTTGTAAAATTGATTTTATCACAAGTAGGTGGTGCCACGCCCATTTTAAAAAAATGTTTATCAAGAGTCTCAATATCAGTCCACACGACAAATTTCAACATTCTAGGTGTATTATTTACTAAAAAATCTAGTTTTTTGTGTTTTCCAAAATGTTATATATATAAAAAGTGGGCGTAGTTTTCATCCGATTTCGCTCATCTTCAATGCCAATCTATTCTGGGTCCATATAAGCTCGTGTACCAAATTTGGTGAAGATATCTCAATTCCGACCAATTTATTCGGAATCGAAATGGATTGGTGTTCTGAATATCGATTCCGACCAGACTTGGTCGATTTCAAAAGTTTTGCCTCTGAGCAGTCGGAATCGAAAGTAATTAGTCTATTAAGCACAGATCATTACATTATTTTTCCCACAAATAAGTTTTGTTAAATTATTAATTTTTTTTGGAAGATTTATAACAACTTTTTGCTGGACTATTTGTTATTTAGCATGACAAATTTTAATTTGAAAATTCCTATCAAAAATTTTCCCAGCTAAACAAAGCGATTCTGATCGAAAGGAAACCGACGTGTTCTCAATTTCGCTCGATCGATTTTTGCGATTTTTATGTACAATTGCTCGTCTTCTTGCCTCTGCATTTCCGAAAACTTTGGTTCTGGCATTTTGTTCAAATTTTTGCACAATTTTTATTTAACCAAAACCAAAATAAATAAAAGCAGCTGTTTCGCTTGATTATCGACTCGAAATCAAAACGATTCGAAATCGGCTTCGAATCGATTTGTTTCAATCGGAATTGAGAACACCAAAAAGAAATCGACTCGGAATCAGCCTGGTTTTACTTTTCAAAACTAGTCGGAATTTATAACAGGCCTGTATATCTATCTCGATTTCTTTATATCTGTACAAGCAACCGTTATCCAATCATAGTTATAATACCCTGTGTACAAGTACAGCTGGGTATAAAAATAGGTAGGTACTTTGTGTGAGGAAGCTAAGTTTCTCGTTTTTTTTGTGGTTTGCATGAAATAGTTATGACTTTGAATCACTTATCTCAACAATATATAACGTAAACGAAAGTATTTGATGAAATTTAAAGCTTTCAGCAGTTAAAAAGGGGGGAATAAATTACAGTTTATAAGGGGTATATAATTTATATACCACCGATCTCTACGATTTTCTCAGACAACAATATACGCTATATACTTAAGCATTCGTTGAAATTTGAGGCTTCTAGCTGTTAAATGGGGCAGAAATTACGAAAAGTTTCTGATCTGAGCAATCGGATTTGGGGCATATATGCTATATGTACGACCATTTTTTGAGACAACAATTTGTGCAATATATGTGTTGAAGTTTTAAGCTTGAATCTGATAAATTGAGGAAGATATGACAAAAATACTCTTTTTTGAAAAACTGGTTGTATGGGGGATATATGCTATAGTGTTCTGATGCGGCCGGTTCCGACAAATGTCTAATCGGACACTTAAATATTGCCCCTCAACATATTTTATCAAGATATCTCAAAAATTAAGGTACTAGTTTGCATACAAACAGACAGACGGACATGGCTAAATCAACTCAGCTCTTCTTCCTAATCATTTCGGTATATTTATTGGTGGGCCTATCTATTTTCCTTTAAGTACTTACAATCTTGAGTTGCGAGACGAAGTTAGTATACCATTTCATATTCATAAACGGTATAATGAGTTCCAAATACTTATCGTAAGACGTGGATTGATATACTGTGGTCAGCAGCAACTCATCAATCATGAACATGATGTCAACACCAAACACGTGCTATTTCACAGAAATCTCTCACTTTGAAGCTTCATACTCGTATATTAGCAATACATATTTGTATTGAGCATGTTAATGATAAGGTTATAGGGTAGAGGGGGGAGGCTTCGACAGGTTAAGAGAAAATTATTTTTTAGAGAAACTAGAATGAGAAATAGATAACTCATTTCATAATTACTGATGCCATGTATGTTTATGACACTTCGAATTTGTGGTTAATATTCCACATGCTTTTTGTTTTAAGTTATATTCAAATAACCAAAAACAAAAAATATGACGAAACCTCCATTTTTCAGGGAGGCTTCGTCAGTCATCTGGGTGGCTTCGAAATTGGGTGGGAAGTTTCGACATTTATCAAATATAACAATTTAAACCAGCAAAATAAAGAAAGGATGTTGGAAAAAACTTTAAATACGATTTTTAATTCATATTTGATGTTATTTATTTCAATACAGTAACAAATTTTTCGAACGAAAACATAAAAAATGTAAGCATAAAATAAATTATAACTGTACTTTTAACGAACATCTAAATTTGAAAAAATTAAAGTTAAAAAAAAACTTGCTTTGCGCGCGTGAAGTTCCTGGTGGATCTTCAGGTGTGGGCAATATACGTATTATATCCTGCTTTGAAACCAAGTGTCTGTCTTCTACAATCGGTTCATTGAAATATTGGGTTTTACTTTGACGTCTGAGGAATTTCGCGACGCACGCCGAATTTTCAACTGCCACGACTACACCAGTGTAAAAGAAATTTGGTTTGTCAGTGAACATAAATACAAAAACAAAAACGAATCGTCTAGCTAAGTTCATACATCAATCCATGATAAGATTTGAATATTTCTTGAAGTAAACCGTAATTATTTTTCCTGGGCAGCTGTAAGTACTTTATTGGAAGAAAACTTCGACTGAAAATCTTTAACAGTTCCCAGATTTGTTTGCTCTTTTCAAAATTCGAGATATTAGTGTCGTCCGCTTCAAGTTATATTGCCGAGCAGCGCTTGATGGTGTTTCTTTTTTTTTGTTTCATCTCCTCGATGGCTTTTTTCATTTTGTCTTCGTTGATGATCTCTTCAGGGAACTTTCTTTTGTAGATATTTGGCATCTTGATTGCTGTAAAATATGACTTGCTAAGTAAAAAGGCTGGAAGGGAGGCTTCGACAAATTTGTCGAACCCTCCCCCGTGCACTTATTACAGATTTTTCGCTCCAAAAATACATCTTGGTGTTATCGAAAAAGTCTTTAAAAGCAATAAATCTTAATTTTTTTGCAATATTAATGGGCAGAAAACTCACGTTATATATTCTATATTGTACACTTTACACGCGAATACTTACCAGCAATTTTTACATCAACACTTTTCGTAAATAAAAATCTCGTCTGCATACTATCGCCGTTGAGCAAGCACTGAATAGCTTTCATGACAGCGTCACACTCAATTTGGTTACTGTTTATTCGTGGAATAAGAACAAGGGCAGTAATAACGGCGGCCAAATTTGAAAAAGTCGAATCCTCCCCCTTCTACCCTATCTTTCTTTATTGTCACCCGACTTCATTTATTTATTTAATGAAATATTCAGTTGACCGCTTCATATAAGACAAAATTCATTTATCATCATTATATATATATATATTATATTATATATGTAGGTTTGTGTGCGCCTTCTTCAATACTTGAAATATGTACATATATATTTGCTCATTTACATTGATTAACTATTTGTAAAAATGCCAACATTTCTATTGCAAATAAACTTACAACGCCACCACGTAATGGACATGCACAATAATTTGAACTTCCTTCTAGTTTGCTTCCTCTATGTGTTTCATCTAACTCTTACAACGCTTAGAAATACTTTTGTTGATGTCTGCATTTGTCATGTCACAAAATATTTCTGATCGTACAGAATCAAATAAAACCACAATCTCACCTGCTGCTCTCGACAACTTTTACACACAACAACGTACTTGGATTCAACAACTAAAATCCATTATGGGTATGTGCAGAAATGTAATGGTGTAAGTGCAGCTGCAAAATTCATATTACCTGTTTCATCAGGTTTCCATTCATATTGAATGTGAAAAGTTTTTCGATTTGTCGTTCGCGCAGGTGTTAGGGAAGTTAGTGATTTTTCGACATCAACATTTTCACCTCAAGCTTAAATATTCACATATATGTAAGTACAAAGTTGCTACACAAACATACATATGCATACACTCTTTTACATACAATTTTAAAAAAATTTTCGAGTTATTTTTATTAATGTTAGACATTTAAGTAAAAGTAAGTAAAATAGAATCTCATCGAGTTTTTTTTGGAGGGGAGGGGGGCGGTTGGTTTGCCTCCGTGTATGTGATTGTGACTTAGCTCCTCCTAACGCCTTGACAGATTTTGATTAAATTAAGTGTGTATGTTCCGGGGGATTTGAGGATACTTAAGATTCACAGCTTCGTGCGCTTTGCTCCTTATCTTTCCGGGAAGTGACCTATTCTTCTTTGACTAGGATCCCACTTCTTCCAAAAAATCTAATTTATATTTCGAACTGTTTGAAACTAGGTACCTCTTTGACCGAAAGTAAATATTTGAGAAACTTTTTCTTTTCCAGGAAGTGGACCAGAGGGTTTTGTTGAAATTTATTACAGTGGTTATTCTTCGAAAAGCTAAATGTTTGGAACCATTTCTTCTTGGCAAGTGAACCACGGGCCAACCTATTCCAAAAAATCCTATTTATGGTGCAATTGCTGAAATTTAACTGGTCGGACCTCACATAGCCTGAATGAGTCCGTAGTGAGACCCGAAGTTTACTTAACAACCAGACTGAGAAACCCTATGAAAAACCAGGATCCATGTTATAAAATAACTCCGTCCACTTGACAAATACTAGAAGCTTTCTAGGACCTATGCCACTTGCTGCTTCTAGAACTCCTCCAACCCGCACTTCCCAAATCTGCTATCTCCGACCAAGCTTAATTTATAGGAATATGCCGCCAGAAAGCAGTGTCCACCAGAATACTTTTCATAAGTCTGCAGTGCTCGCTCTTTTATTATAGGAGTAACTTGTTAGCCCAAGGTTGTAAGATCTACACATGATTTTCGACATTTACAGTACGCGCTTGGGTCTCCGCCTTTCCCGTTTTGGTCGATCATTTGCACTTCTTGTCTTCTCTTAATCTTGCCCAATCTAACTTGACGTCTACGGGGCAAGCTTCAAAATATGCGCCTTTCTCAACTAGTTCATCTGCTTTTTCATTTATATCTATTCCCCTATTCACTGGGACCCAATATAAATGTATGCTTCCCCCTATCCCAACTCTTTCCAAGAATTGCTTATACCTAACATGCTCGGTCACATGTATCCCAAAGATTATAGACCCATTAGCTGAACATCTTTTCTGCTCAAAACCTTTGAGAGACTGATAGGTGTGTATATAAAGTCCAACGTGGATGAAAAACTGCTCTCGAAAACACAACATGCGTACACCAAAGGCAAGTCCGTAGACACCGCATTGCATAGGGTAATAAGCATAGAGAAATCCCTGGAATATAATGAATATGGTCTAGGAGTCTTCTTGGACATTGCCAGGGCTTTCAATAATGTTGCAAAATGGCCGATTATGGATGGCCTTAATTACATTAAAGTACATCCTGCCTTAATCAGATGGATCGGCTGCATGTTAAATTGCAGAAAGATTACGTCACAATGGGGATTGTACGAGGCCACGAAATCAGTGGACAGGGGCACGCCGCAGGGAGGGGTTCTATCACCTCTGATGTGGACGCTGGTCATCAACCAACTGCTCAGGCAATCCGATGAGGGACCCGTAAAACTTACGGCTTACGCAGATGACGTTGCAATTGTCATAAGTGGAAAGTGCCTTCCAACTATTAGTTCTTTGATGGATCGGGCGCTTCGGGATATTCATACCTGGGCATCTAATGTCGGGTTGAAAGTCAATGCGGAGAAGACGGACATGGTCTTGTTTACAAAGTGGTACTAGGTCCCAAACTGGATCAGGCCTAAGTTAGGAAGGGTGACCCTGCAGGAGAAACCTTGCACAAAGTATCTAGGAATCATTCTAGACAGTAAGCTGTCTATGGAAGCTCAACATGGAGGAGAGGGTGAAGAAGGCTTCAACGCCACTTTGTGCATGTAAAAGAATGCTGGGGTGTACGTGGGGCTTATCGCCCTCTCTTTGTCATTGGGTTTTTACAGCGATTGTAAGCCCTATCTTATACTATGGAGTTCTTATTTGGTGGAAAGCCACACAAAAAGCAACCTACCTCAAAAAATTAGAGGGGGTATCCAGACTATCAATGCTTAGCATTACGGGAGCTCTGAAAACAACCCCGGTAGCTGCACTTTATGCCATTGTGCACATTCCACATGTAGACCTGGTAGCAAAGAACATAGCTTTAACAACTGCAACCAGGCTCGGTACCTCGGGCAGCTTGAGCCCCGACCATACGTCCTTAGTAGTATAGCGTCATCATTCACAAGACGAACAGCCTACCTAATACCCTACCGGCGCTTCGAGGGCGATCTTAAGGCAACTATAGAGGTGGACGGTTGGCGCAAGGGTACTCAAATGGCGGACGAGGCGATACATGTGTACACAGATTATTCCAAAGTAGTAGAAGGAGTAGGGTCCGCGGTATACTGTGCTGATCCGGAAATAAACAGATCCTGCAGGCTGTCGGATTACTGTAGCGTTTTCCAAGCGGAAATAGTAGCCGTAACCAAAGCAGTAGACACCCTGGAAGAAAATAGCCCAAGCTGCAATCGTGTTAACTTTTATATTGACAGTCAAGCAGAAATTAAGGCAATAATCTCGCATAGCGCAGCATCCAAATGCGTGTTAGAGTGTAAGCAGTCCCTGGAAAGAATCGGGACAGGGATAAGCATACATCTGTATTGGGTCCCAGGGCATATGGGAATAGATGGGAACAAAAAGCGGATGAACTAGCTAAAAAGGGCCGAAATTAGGCGAAGGTGTATATGATCGACCAAGCAGGAAGGGCGTGGGTGCAAACTCGGGGCTGTAAAGTGTCGAAAATTATGTGTAGGTCTTACAACCTTAGACTAACAAGGTGCTTCTATCATTAAAAAGAGAGGACTGTAGACTCATGACAGGTATTCTGACTGGACACTGCCTTCTGGCGTCACATGCCTTTAAATTAGGCTTGGTCAGTGGTAGCAGATGTAGGAAGTGCGGGCTGGAGGAGGAAACGATCGAGCACGTTCTGTGCTCTTGCCATGCGCTTGCCAGGCTGGGACTCCAGCTATTAGGCGTGATACAGCTGTCAGATCTAGAAGCAGCAAGTCGCTTAAATCCTGGGAAGCTTCCGGTATTTGCCAAGAGGACGGAGTTATTTTATAACATAGGTCCTGGTTTTTGATAGGGTTTTTCAGTTTGGTCTTTAAAACCAACTTCTGATAGCACTACGCACTTATTCATTCTATGTGTGGTCCTCATGGACCGGCCAGTTCAATCTAACCTAACCTAACATGCTTTTAGATACTGTGCTATGCGAGATTATTGTCATAATTGCTGCTTGGCTGTCAATATAAAAGTTGACGCGTCTGCAGTTGAAGCTATTTTCTTCCAGTGTTTCCTACAACTTTGGTTACGGCTGCTACTTCTGCCTGGAAAACGCTACAGTAATCTGGCAGCTTGTAGGATTTGCTAATTTCTAGATCAGCACAGTATACCGCAGAGTTCTTCCACTATAGGCTTACTATTTGAAGAACACTTCTTACGTAACGTACTACTTAGGCAACCTTGCCAAAAATGAGAGTAAGAGATAGGATTAGGAATTGGAGAAAGGACAGGTGGCGAGTAACAAATAATAATCAATGATGAGCTCCACTAGCTCTATGCATACAATAACACAGTCCAGCGAGTTAAAACGCAACGGCTACACTGGCTGGGTCATCTTATGAGAATGAAAGATGATGCTCCGTCTAAGAAGGTTTTTTTTATCGGAACCCGTCTATGGAAATAGAGGAAGAGGGTGGCCCCCAATCCGCTATAGGAGCCAGTTGGAAAACGATTTTAGTTCCCTTGGTATTAACAATTATCGCCAGTTAGACCCCCAAATTAGCAGATGGTGCGTTAACGATTAAGCGCCTATTAAGCTTGTATGTTTACATTTCACTGAAATACGCCTTGTAAAGCATTGTTAAAATTGTATTGTTGAAAAGGCACATCCAGTTTCTGGGTCATACTGAGTAATATTGCTCATGGGAGCATACGTCTGAATGAATTTCGAGCCTCCCTAATTCTTTTAGAAATATTTTTTTTTGGAAATTTTATTATTATTTTTGTTAGAAAATATTTTGGGCTATTTAAAAATTGTATTTGCAAAATGGAAAAGTAAAATATTCGTCGCTTTGAGCGCTATCCTACAATTTTTCGCATTTTATCGCTTCTTTTTGGGAAAAATCGATGATTTGTTGCAAAAATCAACGAATATTTACTTTTTCATATTGCAAATTCAATTTTTAAATAGCCTTAAATATTTTTAACAAAAATATAATCAAAATTTCGATATTTTCTAACAAAATTAGGGAGGCTCGAAATTCATTTTCGACCTATGGTCCCATGGACAATTTTACTTAGTATGACCCATAGATTCAGAAACTAGATTTGCACCTGAAGTGTTTTTTCCCCATACAATTTGACCCGCACTAGTATATATACTATATATATATATATATTATATATATATATATATATGTTAAAAGCTCTTACAAAGTACACTTGACAAATGCTTTCGGATTAGTTTTTCCTTCAGGCAAATATATTATTACTAGCTTAGATTTAGTTGTCTGCTGCTTTTAATGCCAATGCATTATGCACACTAACACATGCATACATTTTTTTTAACTCTTAGATATACTAAATATCTACTATTCACCTAATAGCAGCCAAAACAGACTTGGGCAATCTCTCCCTACTTTACACTTATTACATTATTACTGCGACTACGTTGATTACAGTTCTGGACGATTTCATTACGTGAAAATTTTGGAAAAACGGTACTTGTAGATAGAACTACAAGTTTCTAGCTGTTTTTAAGTTACATCAAATATATCCGTAACAAGTCACGCCAGCTATCCCTGTTTCGCGCTAACTGGCGCCAATTGGGAGCGCCAAAGTCAAGTATTCTTCCACTTGCCTCTACCAACTCAGTGGTGATTCCCCCCTTCTGCTACCCAAACTGCGGTGTCGATTGAAAACATTTCTCTGCCGAAGCGTCTTTTTTCATTCGCATAAAATGATCTAGCTAGAGAAGACTTTGGGTTTTTATTCGCTCTAGGTGCGCTATCCTTGATATCCGCGTAAAGCTCATCAAAATACAATCTTCGATAGTCGCTGTCGGCACCACGGACAGAACCATAAATCAGAGAAGACTTTAGGTTTTATTTCGCTTTAACTGCGCTGTCTTCATATCTGCATAAAGCTCATAGAGCTCATCAAAATACAATCTTCGATAGTCGCTATCGGCACCGCGGACAGAACCATAAATCGTCCCGAGAACTTTTCCTCCAACAATCTAGGAGCCATCTCATCTTCTCTCGACACCGTCCATGATTTCGAACCATACATCAGCACAGTTAGATGAGGGACTTGTAGAGCGTGATTTTCGTCAGACAGGACTTCACTTCTCAATTGCCTACTCAGACCAAAGGAGCCTTGTAGGCAAAAATTATTCTCCGTTTGATTTTCCCGTTTCTCGTTTCGAGTATATTAAAAAAATAAAATAAAAAATAAATGTAAGCGCGATAGCCTCCGAAGAGATCTAAGGCCGAGCTTCTCTCCAATTTGCGTCGTGCTCCTCTTGATTTTTCCTACAAATTGGCCGGACGGGACCTACATGTTTTATGCCGACTCCGAACGGCATCTGCAAGGCAGATGAGTTTTTCACTGAGAGCTTTTCATGGCAGAAATACAATCGAGCACTTGCCAGACACTGCCGAGGGGCGACCCCGCTTAGACAATTGTCTTCTAATTGAAAATCTTATTTCTAAAATTTTGATGTTGCTTTGCCCGGGAGTTGAACACAGGGCATACGGTGTGATAGGCGGAGCACGCTACCATCACACCACGGTGGTCGAGTATATTAGCTTCGGTTAA
This sequence comes from Eurosta solidaginis, assembly GCA_029619165.1. NCBI lineage: Eukaryota > Metazoa > Arthropoda > Insecta > Diptera > Tephritidae > Eurosta > Eurosta solidaginis. The sequence goes on from JARSSU010006564.1 coordinate 33,707, forward strand.
TTTGGTAGATCGGCATAACGAATAGATATAAATATAGACTTCCATATATCAAACATGCTTAGGATGAAAAAGGTAACTTATTTAGCCATCTCCGTCTGTCCATCCATCCATCTAAGCACACGACAACTTGAGTAAATATTGAGATATCTTATTGAGATTTGGTATATGGGCGCCCTAGTACTTATCTCCCATCGCTATTTATAACTGTGCGTAATCGGATGATAACCACGCCCACATTTTACATATTTAACATTAATAATGCCCTATTACCGTTTACAACTCAACTGTGGCAATTTACTATTACAGACTAAACATCAACCTGCCAAAAAAATGTCGGTTGAGTTGTCTAGTCTAACACTTTTTGTGGCATTAGCGTTTACAACCTTGTGTTGGTGTAGTTGTAAAATACGTCAAATCTTACAACTGATTACTAGCGTTGTCTCATACAATTTGTAAGTTGTTTTGAAAAAATGTTACGTTTTAGAAGACGTTTCACCACGTAATTTTTAACAAAAATTTCAAAGTTGTGGCATCAAAGACACGTTTCGAGCTCCGATTTAAGAATCCGAAAACAAAATTAAAATTAACAGTAAGGAAGGCTAAGTTCGGGTGTAACCGAACATTACATACTCAGTTGAGAGCTATGGAGACAAATAAGGAAAATCACCATGTAGGAAATGAACCTAGGGTACCCTGGAATGTGGTTGTATGACATGTGTATCAAATGGAAGGTATTAAGAGTGGACCAGGGCTGACTCTAGAATTTGTTTGTACGATATGGGTATCAAATGAAAGGGTGTTAATGAGTATTTTAAAAGGGAGTAATCATTAGTTCCATAGGTGGACGCCGTTTCGAGATATCGCCATAAAGGTGGGCCAGGGGTGACTCTAGAATTCGTTTGTGCAATATGGCTATCAAACGAAAGGTTTAATGAGTATTTTAAGAGGGAGTGGGCCTTTCTGGACCAGGGGTGACTCTAGACTTTGTTTTTACGATATGGGTATCAATGAAAGGTGTTAATGAGTATTTTAAAAGGGAGTGGGCCCTTCGTTCTATAGGTGTTCGCCTTTTCGAAATATCGCCATAAAGGTGGACCAGGGGTGACTCTAGAATGAGTTTGTACGATATGGGTATCAAATTAAAGGTATTAATGAGAGTTTTAAAAGGAGTGGTGGTAGTTGTATATGTGAAGACGTTTTCCAGATATCGACCAAAATGTGGACCAGGGTGACCCAGAACATCGTCTGTTGGATACCGCTAATTATTTATATATGTAATACCTGCCAAGATTTTAAGGGTTTTTTATTTCGCCCTGCAGAACCTTTTCATTTTCTTCTACTTAATATGGTAGGTGTCACAACCATTTTATAAAGTTTTTTCTAAAGTTATATTTCGCGTCAATAAAGCAATCCAATTACCTTACCATATTTCATCCCTTTTTTCGTATTTGGTATAGAATTATGGCATTTTTTTCATTTTCGTAATTTTCGATATCGAAAAAGTGGGCGTGGTCATAGTCGGATTTCGTTCATTTTTCATGCCAAGATAAAGTGAGTTCAGATAAGTACGTGAACTGAGTTTAGTAGAGATATATCGATTTTGCTCAAGTTATCGTGTTAACGGCCATGCGGAAGGACAGACGGACGACTGTGTATAAAAACTGGGCGTGACATCAACCGATTTCGCTCATTTTCACAGAAAACAGTTAACGCCATAAAATCTATGCCCTACCAAATTTCAAAAGGATTGGTTAATTTTGTTCGACTTATGGCGTTAAAAGTATCCTAGACAAATTAATGAAAAAGGGCGGAGCCACGCCCATTTTTAAATTTTCTTTATTTTTGTATTTTGTTGCACCATATCATTACTGGAGTTGAATCTTGACATAATTTACCTATATACTGTAAAGATATTAAATTTTTTGTTAAAATTTTACTTTAAAAAAATTTTTTTAAAGTGGGCGTGGTCCTTCTCCGATTTTGCTAATTTTTATTAAGCGTACATATAGTAATAAGAGTAACGTTCCTGCCAAATTTCATCATGATATCTTCAACGACTGCCAAATTACAGCTTGCAAAATTTTAAATTACCTTCTTTTAAAAGTGGGCGGTGCCACGCCCATTGTCCAAGATTTTACTAATTTCTATTTTGCGTCATAAGTTCAACTCATCTACAAGTTTCGTCGCTTTATCGGTCTTTTGTAATGAATTATCGCACTTTTTCGGTTTTTCCGAAATTTTCGATATCGAAAAAGTGGGCGTGGTTATAGTCCGATATCGTTCATTTTAAATAGCGATCTGAGATGATGCTCAGGAACCTACATACCAAATTTCATCAAGATACCTCAAAATTACTCAAGTTATCGTGTTAACGGACGGACGGACGGACATGGCTCAATCAAATTTTTTTCGATCCTGATTATTTTGATATATGGAAGTCTATATCTATCTCGATTCCTTTATATATGTACAACCAACCGTTATCCAATCAAACTTAATATACTCTGTGAGCTCTGCTCAACTGAGTATATTTAATTTTGGTATACATAACATTTCGCTAAATTTCATATTGGTGTATTTGCCAGCATTTCTTGTGTACACACTGAACACGCTAGACTAATGCGTGGTATCCACCAGGGCTAATTTTTACAATTGCTAAAACCAAAGGCCGCACACATATCGCAGAAAGATGTTCTCTGTGATACAAAAACACTCTGTGGACTCAGACCTCAATATTGTCGGACCCTCGTCGGCTCATTTTGGTGGATGCTTTTAAATATTTTTCGACAGAACAAAAATTTTGTGAATTTCACTTTCGGATCCTAAAACCGAGATCGATCATTACTAAACGGAGATCGAAAGCTTGTTTTGATATCACCTTTGCCCAATAAGAGTTGAGATGGTGCACGGGCTCATAAAACGTTACCAAAACAAAAAAACAAAAATTGAAGCGGTAGGTTAAACCTTTTTAATCAAACAATAATCAACAATTTTGTACACATTATAGAAAAAACAACGTTTAAACGAAGGATTACATGAATAAAGTTTTTGACTTTATGGAGCGACATTCCGAAGTTGGACGAGGGCTGGCCGCAGTTCGGATGCAGCCAATATAGGTGAAATTATGCGAACGTGAGTCCCATTGATACTAATCATACTCCTGGGAATCCTGTTTTAGAGTAAAATACAATTGTTGCTGTTTGGTTTTAATCCACTTCGCACAAATATGCTCCTTAATAATATCTAAAACCAGTCCAACACCAAAATCATTTCCACGGCATTTTTGATAGCTGCCATATCACCAAGGAGTTTGAGTGTGGCGCATATTTTTAAAATAGGGATAAAGCCTTCCCTCGAACGCGTTTGCGGAAATGGTCCTTAATTGTGTTTAGTAATCAGCAAATGCTTCCTTTCAAATCTGCAAAATAACTTCATTTGAAGCTCATCATTTGTCATTTGAACATTTTCTTACTTGGTGCTTGGTAGTTCCAAGGGATTGGAATGATCACGCGAATGTTTTTCGTATTCGCGACATATCAATCACCAACATTTTCGCCATTATAAAATGATTTCATCTAATATACCTTTTGCTTTTAATGACAAAATCACTTTTGCAAATGCTTAAATTTCCGCCACAAATTGAACAGCTGTTCATTATCTGTCAAATCATCACTTTCCTAGGTTGGCAACACCAATTCAACTTCAACTGAAATAAGTTGTAATTCGTAATACCGAACAGGAGTTGAGTTGTCTAAAAGTTGAGTTGTTTTAATTACAACCCAACTAAGTTGAGTTAGTTAACCGTATAGGGGCATAAATAATGCACCTTGAATGTTGAAATTTGATGTGTGGACTGCTATTGAGACTCTTGATGAAAATTTGTTGCAAATGGGCGTATAAAAAATCGTTAAAACCTATCATAACTAAATTCGACTGAGAGGTTGCTATAAAGAATGCTTTGAAGAAAAATTAATGAAATCGGTTAAGGACCACGCCCGCTTTTATATAAAAGATTTTTTAAAGGGCCGTTGATCATTAAATAGCTATATCTTTGCAAAAAAAAGTTTTATCTCAATGGTGTTTCATTTCCCATGCGGATTATAACAAAAAAGAAAAAATTTCAAAGTTTTGAAAACGGGCGTGGCACCGCCCCTTTTATGACCCAAGCAATTTTCGGGAGCCATAAGTCGAAGAAAAATTAACGGATCGTACCAAGATTGGGTGCACATATTTTATTTAAAGCAGGAGATATTTCTAGAAAAAATGGACGTTATCGGTTAAAGACTACGCCTACCGTTATATAAAGAGGTTTTAATAGGGGCGTAAACTAGAATAATAAGCTATATCTAGCGAAAAATAGTATATGTTATTCACTTACTAGTCTAATTTTAAGAGGCGAGAGGTAATTAATCTGAAATGAAAACTGTACAATTGAAGCTCACGCTGAGTATATACTGTTCGTTACACCCGAACTTAGATATCCTTACTTGTTTTTCAAATTCACTCAATACTGTGAGCAAATACATAATAATAGCAATTTTTTTTTAATTATTATTACAAATCATAATGCTAAGACTTTTTTAACATTTCCTTTACTTTCCTCCCATTGGAACCGACTCTTTTACTAATCACTTCCATTTCACTTATATACATACGTTCACATACAAACGCACATACAAATGCACATGCATACTCCAAACACATGAGCTTAAGTTTACTTAGAGAACATACGTAAAACTCTTATGTAGTAAATTGTCGACATTTTGTCGCTTTATGTCCAAATAACTTTGCCAGCTTCCAAATTTCCTGATTTTGTTGTTGCTTTGCCAAGTTGAATATTTCAGCAAAAAAAAATGATTACAGACGTTTTTCAACGCCCAACAAATTTTTGCAAAATATATGTATGTGCAAACGTTCCTGGTCACCGAGCTCTCCACCCACACATACACACATGCATAGTTTTTGCTTTCATATGCTTATATGTATGTATGTGTGTGTCCTTAAGCTTTCGTTAGTTTTACTTTCACTAAGGATACTAGTCCATTTTATTATACATTTCAATGGATTTTGAGCACTTTTTGCGAAAGTTTTAATTGTTGTGTTTGCGCTTGCGCCTGTTAGAGGGGAGAAGTGGGTGCGTAGACTGTGCTTTGAATAAAATTAGTTGTTCTGAAATTGTTTTTTGTTATTTTTCCACCCGTTTTTTGTTCGATGTCATACCTTTTAGTTTAATTACTTTTAATGATATTACATAGTTTGCAGCTTTTAATTTAAATGTGGCTTTTGTGACAGCAAAATTTTCGAAAAGGTTTCAATTTACATAGCACTTAATTGGCTCTTATACGAAAATAATAGAGAATATTTGTAATAGAGTTATTTTGAAAGTCAAAGAACTTTTTCTGTGCTAGAAATCAATTCTTACATATTGTTCTCAACTTTCATTTACGACCAGAAGAGAAGGACGAATAAGTCAAAGTTCAAGCTATGACTGTTACATAAGTTTATAATTATAACAGGGAAGTTCGTTCATATTACGGACAAAGATTAACGGAGACATTTTTAGGTTAGTTTAGTTTAACATGGCTGCGCTGGCTAGGCCACGTTATGCGAATGAAGTATGACGATCCGCCTAAGAAAGTGTTTCTATCGGAACCCGCCTTTGGAAGCAGAGGTAGAGGACGGTCCCCACTCCGCTGGAAGAACCAGGTGGAAAACGATATAAACTCCCTTGGTGTGACCAATTGGCGCCGGTTGGCAGAGAGAAGAAGCGACTGGCGCGCCTTGTTGTACGGCCATAACCGTTTAGACGGTTAAGCGCCAATTAAGTAAATAAGTAAGGATCCAGGACTTATGTTATAAAATAAGTCCATCCTCTTGGCGAAAATTAAAAATTGTATAGAACCTACCTTAAAAGCTGACTAGAGATCTAGCAACTCTGCCGCCCCTAGTAGATGGAGCCCTTACCTGGTGAGCGCAGGACACGACCATAGATAATGCTCAACCGTTTCTTCCTGCAGCTCACACTTCCCACATCCACGGAAATTGACGAGGTGTAACTTTTAAGCATGTGAAGCCAGAAAGCAGTGTCCGGATTGTATGCCCATCGTGAGCATTCAGTTTTCTCTTTTTAGAGATATAAGCAAATTTGTCAGTCTAACTTCATCTTGTCCAAGTGAGCTTCCCCTATCAGGGCAGCTATCACCTAACCTAGCGGTACGGCGTAGGATATGCACATGATCTTATAAATTTTGCAGTTCCTCGCTTCTGTCCACGTCTTTCCTGTCTGATACATCATATCATACATCTTTTTCTAAACGGTTTTATTTAGCTTGACTGACAGGCAGGCCGCACTGCCGCATGGCCGCATGCATGGCCGCATGCACGGCTATTGTGAACGAATTTTGTAATTGAAATTTAAGTAACTTCCCGATAAGCTACAAGCTTGAAACTGGAATATAGTTCAGAACCCGACTGACAATGCAATAATAAGAAAAAAACCGCCGCTAGGTGGCGCAAAGATCGAGATATTCGCAAAAATCGTATTTGTCGTCCGATTTGGCTCATATTTTGAACACATAATACATACAAGAATAGAAATCGACCTATGAAAAAATCGCCGCTAGGTAGCGCATGGATTGAGATATTCACAAAAATCGTATTTGTGGCCCACTTTGGCTCATATTTGGAACACATAATACATACAAGAATAGAAAGCGACCGATGACAAAAATCGCCGCTAGGTGGCGCAAGGATCGAGATATCACAAAAATCGTATTTGTGCTCATATTTGGAACACATAATACTAGCAAGAATCAAAAGCGACTTATGAAATAAATCGCCCCTAGGTGGCTGCAAGGATCGAGGTAAATGCAAAGAGCGATACCCTCCCGACGAGATTTTAGGCCGGGCTTCGCTTCATGGCAGAAATACACTCGGAGTGTTTGCTAAATCATTACCGAGGGGTGACCGCGCACGGAAACGCCTTTTTTCTAATTGAAAAATTTCAATTTTGCTTTGTCAGGGGCTTGAATCTGGGATCTTTGGTATAAAATGCACAGTACGCTGTCCCTCACTACAGCGGCCGCCACGAATTACCGTATACTTCACGATAAAAGTCCCTGCACCGTTTTCTCGGTTTACAGTCGTATTTTCGGAGGTTCATAAAAAGTTATGCGGTGATAGCGAATTGTCAAAAGTTAACTTGAGAGATGGGAAGGTAGCATCTTTTCAGTAGCTGAAGGCTGCTGAAAGCCCCGTTTATAAAGTTTTTTAACCCCAAAGCAATTATTTATAGATGCCTCTCGCATGAGAATTAAAATCGCGATATTCCGTCAATAGTATCTCTTTGAGCAATGTTTTGCTGGATAACTGTTACAAGATTGGACATAGCAGCGGATCGATAATGAAGCATTCGATGCACTAAGTAAACTTTCGTGTTTGCTGCTTGAACGTATGGATAGTTATGAAGATTTTTATCAAAAGCATGGCATTCTCTACAGAGATCCCGTCAAATGAAGTAATAGTCATGTTGTATACATGTGCGGATGAACTATTAGACGAAACATAAGCAGGATCATTTATATAGCATAAAACAAGAGGCGTACTAGCGAAAAACATACTTTATTCCTCAGGTGATCGCTATAATCACAATGCTCGTAGAAAGCTCGCTAGAATGTCTGGCAGAAGGAAGGAAGTAGGGTGACAGAAGGACTCCCAACACCGATAGATAAGCATGCCTGATCTCATGCGAGTAAATCCTGTAACTCGACTGAATGAATTGTTGGAAAAAATGAGTTGAACAGGAAGTGAGACAAAGACGATGAGAAGATACGTTAGAAGCGGAGTGTAATGTTTTCAAGATGCAAGAAAGGAATCGGAAAACGTTTAAGAAACACACAAGAAAGAGAAACCACGCACCGCATAAACCATATAGTTGCCATTAAGCGAACGCAATCTGGTGCTTGGCTAAATTGAAG
>JARSSU010006565.1:0-22836 GCA_029619165.1 Eurosta solidaginis
CCCGCCGACGTGACGCAATGAGTAGATCATTGTTAATGGTATACTAAGACATAATCTTTAAATAGATCACATTCGTTGTACGCGCATTCGGAAGTTCATCTTCCAATTGCTTAAGTATCGGGAGACAGCTTAGGAAAGAACTTCACGGAAATTCTTATGAAGGCCCACCGTCCCCCCACTCCTGCAAATGGTTTGTCTATTCCTGACCCATACCACCGCTTTGTCTTCAATTAACTCCGGCGGGCGCTTTGGGAATTGTGTCTGTTGCGTGTTGATTTCATATCCCCATTGCTAGACTCAGACTCCAAAATATATTCGATGGAATTCCTAGGGGATCTTTGCCCCTCCGTTCGTACTTTAATCCCCACTCCTTACTCTGTCGGCGTCTTGCATATGTGCCAGGCTGTTGAAATATAATTTGTTGTTGCGTACTTATCAAGCGCCTCAATAAAATGTATACACGGTGGTTGGTCCCGACCTCAATTGTGTTGGGTGCCACCAACTTTAGCTGCCCTATAAATCTTCTTGGTCGAATTTAGTTCGCTAGATAGCCTTGATGCTTGCTCGCGGATTGTGTTAACAGCGCATGACGAATCTCCAAATCTGTGAACGATTCCCGTTAAGGTCTTCGTTATCCTTTCTCAGTTGGATGAATGTCTCCAATCGTTTTTCTTTGTTCGTCAACCGTCCGCCATCCTCTAGCCCAATTCCGTTGTTGTCAGGGCTACCGGAATCCTCTCGGGTTGAGATAGTGTATTCCACGATTAACTTTACCATTGTTATGCTTTATATCTCGTTGTATTAACAGAAGTGTGCTGGATGTGAATCTTGTTGTTACTCTTGTTTCTGTGGATGCTCTGAAATATATCTTAAAAAATTTGATTGTTTAACCTGCTCGGGTGCCATAAATGTGACGGAATTTTCCTTTAACTTTGCCCGAGGTTGGCCCAGTCCGTCCAGGGGTTCCTGAAAGTAGAAATTTCCTACCGGTCCTTCTAAAAGATGTAACCTGTTATTCACGTATAAAACGTTATAAAAGTATTTATTGTTAATACAAAATTCATATTTCTACTCCTAGCTGCATTCCTTGCTTTGTAAGAAGGCTCTGACTGAGGTAATAAAAGCCACTCGGCCAAAGGCTGCGGTCTCGAATGGATGAGTAAAAAAGCCCTCCAAGGACGAATATACTTTAATACAAATGAAGTTCAAAAATCTTCAGGTCATGTACTCTTGGTCGGCCAGTCATAAAAAACACGACCGACTCGTACTGCCTGTCTCCTAATAAACTCCTGAATCTTTTACAATTTTTGTTTTTCAATCGACTCGTCTCCTTAATTACTCAATTTTTGAACGGACAGGCAAACGGTTATTTATAATAACAATTCTACTAACTATATAGCTAATTAACACAATTATAAAAAACTGTTATTACACGGTGAATATTTGCGTGCCAATAGAATTTCCACGCCAACAATAATGCCTTTATTGAATACTTGCTCATAACCGTGCTTTCCCAGTCTTTGCTTTATCGTATAGTGTGTGTATACATTTGTATTGTCGCGTCACCTGATTATAACTGATTGTGTTTTGATTTGCACGGCAATGACCTCTCTGCCCACCGTACTGTTGTATGGAGTGCGTTGGTGTGTTGTATGCTAGTTACGTAAATATGATAGCGAAATTTCAAATTAGTGGCAGAGCGCTTGTATTTTGAGACCGAGCTTGCCGCTCATCTTCCGTTCCACTTAAGTTATTATGTATTATGTTGCTATTTGTAGCTGGGTGTGTTGGATTTTGAGAGGGTGAAAGGGTGATTGGACCGCAGCATTTTATGTTTTAGTGCGTATCTACCTCCCTTCACAATATTTAAAATTGAATGTAGGGTGAATCCTATATTTAAAATTTTATGTGTGCGAAAATGTAAATATTTTGCTTGGTTGTCAAAAAACGTGCGCAAGTTCTAATTTGTCTTTAATTTAATAAATTATCAATTCAATGTTACAACAGAATATATGTATTTAGGGTATAATTCATAAAGGTATACATATGTAATTCGGGTGCTGTCATATAAAGTGTAAAAGTGATAAATTGAAATATTATTATAAATTTCAAGTTATTCAAAATGTCTGTTCTTTAGAAAAATGTATTATAGGATATGTGGTATGCTTGTGAACATACAAAGTCCTCGGCTTTGGAGCTCACAAAATGCTACTTTTGTAGCGACGAAGGAAAGAGGGGCGTTGGAGGTTGGGGAAGCAGTCGCTCGATTAGAAAATCTTGGGATCTTTAATTTAAAAAGGCTCGGGTCCGTTGTGAAGTCTAGCTAGGACTCAATTTTAGAAATGGACCATTTAAAAATTTGCGCCCTTTAAAAAGTTGTAGGGCTCCCCCATTTAACGATCCCTCAATTTTTTTTACTCAACAAGTGTCCCTAAACTGATATTACAATTGAGGACAAGAGAGCCCTTAACTAAATGTATGTATATGGATGGGTGTGTCTGTGTCGGTATGTATTTGCGGTTTGTTGATATTATATGTGAGGGTATTCCATCCCAATTTCGACCAATTTGAACCCGACACCTTAGACATGGCATGACAAAGTTTTCTCTCTCTCTCTAGCTACGAATAGTTTTATCAGAATTTTTAAAATTTCTTCCATCCAACTCAAAAAAAAAAGTTAAGAAAAAAAAAACACCGTTTTTGTATTCAAAATAATCATAAACTTTTTCCAAAAATGACCGTTTGGAAACTATTTTTTTAAATCTTGTTTTAAATGTAATTTTCCGGAACAAAAAATACAAAAAATTTTTCGAAATTTTACAATTTCGACATTTTTAACATTTTCCCTTTTTTACACATAAAAAACTTCAATCAATTCTGCAAGTCATCCCCACTAATCCAGAGTGGCCGCCGATATCCAATTTTTTTTTTTTTATTTAATTGAAAAAAAAAAAATTTAAAAACTTTTTTGTATTTTTCCAGAAAAGTACATTTAAAAAAAAATTTAAAAAAAAAACTGATCCCAAACGGTCATTTTTGAAAAAAGTTAAGCATTTTGAAAAAAAAACACCATTTTCAAAAATCAAAAAACTATAAATATTTGAAAAAAAAAAACGTTTTTTTTTCAAAAATCCTATAACTTTTTCACAAAATTTACGTTTGAGATCATTTTTTTTTCTTAAATATGTTTTTAAAGTACTTTTCGGGATTCGGCCGAATTTCGAAAAAAAAATCTGAAAAACTGAAAAATACCAAAAGAAATTTAAAAAGTTTTTGAATTTTTTCTGGAAAAGTACATTAAAAAACAAATTTAAAAAAAAAAAGATGCCCAAACGGTAAATTTTTGAAAAAGTTATAGATTTTGAAATCAAAAACGGCGGTATTTTTTTTTAAAATTCATAACTTTTTTTGACGTTCGGCCACCTCCCATGAAAAAAATTTGAAAAAACACTCTCGCAAACAAACCGTCTTTCGTTTAAGCTAGCAAAAAAGAAGAAAAACTTTCAGCCAATTCTAACGGGGTATCGGGTATCCGGTCACATCAAACATTTGAGACCCGTCCACGAATGGTGATCGAAATCTCTTACCACCAACCCGTCCCCGATCTCCTCATTCTCATCTACCACACACTTTATACTCTTCCGCTCCATGTCGTCATGTTTTACACGCGGATTTAAAGGTTAATCCTTTTAAAAAAACAGCTCTACAGCTTTATTGTCACACTATTACACTACTAACGTGCCTGCTTGTGCTTCTACTCGCACGAAAATGCACACCACTCTGCGGACCCTCTACAGATCTGCCAGAACACGCCCACCTATACGCGGTGAGACCTCTTCCTGGCACATAGACCTCCGGACTGCGAGTCTAGCTAAACTATCCGTCCAGAAGCTCGCACAAACCGGAAACAAAAACGTCACTAGCACGCCCACCTAGCCAGGAGATTGTTAGAATGACTCTTGAGAGTATGGTAAAAACTTTGTCATGGTCTAAATAATATACTCTAGTAACCGTCTCCCTTTGTGCCACTAACACCTTACAGTATTCGAAATGAAACCTATCCGAGTTATCGATATCTCCACTAATTTCTATTCATTCGATATAGTCACTCTTGAAATCTCGTTATCACGTTACTATTTTCGAATTACTAGTTTTCGGTATGAATGGATTCGTTCACGTACTATTGAGTACTAGTTTAGCAGGTATGAATGATTATCGTTCACGGTACTATTTTTTCAGAGTTACTAGTTTAGTTATGAATGATTCGTCACGTACTATGCGACTGTTACTAGGTTTTAGTTATTGAATTGATTCGTTCAATACTACTTTTTGTCGAATTACTTAGTTTAGGTATGAATGATTGTTCATTGTTTACTATTTTACTCGAACTACTAGTTTTTGGTTGAATGATTCGCTCATTACTATTTCTTCGAATCGTTCGCTTCTATTTAATTATTTGCTGTGCATATATCAGTGGTTAAAAACGATATTTAAAATAAATTTCAGCCTACGCTCATAACCTAATCGACAAAGTTTAAGCCGTCTCTGGTAATTATTTAAAATATTTCATCAAATATAAATTTTTTCAACTGAGGAAGTGAATTTTTCCAAGATAATTTGTGTTAGATATTTTAATGCGGCCTGCGATTGACAGAGAAGAGATCCTTCGTTTGGGGCAGTTTTTACCACAAAATGGCAATGAACGTGTTAAAAACCAAACAAATGCATATATGCAAAAAAAAAATTTTTAAATTTTCATCCCGGCAACACCAGTCAAATTTAAATGACCACATTCTATTTCCCGCCAGTAAAGCCACTCCGCCACCTTAGCATCACAAGCAACCCCTCCATGGTGGCAATAACCAGGTGAAGTAACTTTTTGTCACTCCTCGGTCTAACTGATCGTCACATTAACATGAGGACTTTCTTTTATGTTGCTCTTTCTCATTCGTATTTAATTTTTTATTCACTTCACGATTCTCTCTCAATTCGTTCCAGGAATGGGTCCTAAAGTCAATTCAATTGTAACACATTGCGTCCAATTCGATTGTAAACAAACTTCATTCGTTTCCACGAATGTGGTCCTTGAAGATCAGAGTTGCGTAAACCGCGCAAAAAAAATCCAAAAATCGGTGCGTTCTCTCCATTATTTTCCATTTCAATGTGTATTCTCTACATAAAAGCGGATCAAAAATTGGTAAAGAAGGTACAAGAAATAACAAAATTAAATGAGCTGCTGATATTTAAACGCACGAAAGAGATAAGTACATTTTATCTTAGCTATCAAAAAATTAAATTTCACGTGTCGTCACGGAAAAATTTTTAACGGGGAAAATAAGCTGTATTTGGATCCTGAAAAAATTCGAGTTTTTTGATATCCCATTTGACAATCTGAGCTAGTTTCGGTGAAAATCATAAATTAAACCTTTATGACGCATGTAAAATACCCCAAAGTTATTCCGAAATGCCCAAATTTATTTTGAGGATGATGGCATCTTATGGTCATTTTTTATAAAAAAGCACATTTTCACGCGCTCCTCAGAGAGCGAGAAGTTTCATATCATGTCATCATTGCTCTAAATTCTTCTTTGTTCTATCATTCGGCTATCTGAAAATTTTCACCAATGTTGTGTCCCGAAAAATGTGGTTTTTTGCATTTTTCAGGAGTGAAATATGGTAGCTTACGTCTTTTTTCATCTAACCAGTAGGTGAATATCGAGGACCTTTACGGATTTATACAGAGATTCATATTTGGGTATCTTTGGTGTGGGCTTCCATTAGTAAGGTCGATGCTTAACTACTGCGTTTATATTATTGATGTTTCCATCATATAAATGTATGTTAATTTGTTCCAAAAAATATTGAAACCGGTCTTTGGTTAAACAAACTATTTGACATTCGCGTCATATATCCAACAAGGATTTTCGCCTGTGCAGCGCTACTGAGACTTTCGAAAAATGTGCAAGAACAACAAAACTATCGTATTCACACCTTATGGCCCGAAATAATGAACTGGACCCATTCCTAAGGCCAGACTGGTGACAGACTAATCCAAAAGTATGGAGTTTTTAGGGTGAGGACATGTTCCCAGTTTTCCATACAAAATGTGGTCCAGAACTGGTATATCCATACTACTAATGACAGATTTGCCAGTATGTTGGCAAATCTGTTTTGTGTGTTAAACGTTGCCAACTGCGCTGGCAAACTGAAATTTGGTCGTTTTCACTTGTATGCCATTTTGTCTGACAGTGAGCTGTCAAACCTGACTGCAAGCGCATCTGACACTATTTGGCAGCCCGTTTTCATTATTTTGGAAACTTTTGACAACATATATGCCATTATTAAAACAAGGCTTAAGGGTACGTGCATGTCAGAGATACGATAAGAGATAAGAGTTTCGATAAGGGCAGCGACAAGAGCATAGTGTCGAGGTTTAGTTTTGTGTGGTGTATATAACAGGGCTGCGATAAGAGCGTTAGTTGCATTTGCAATTTAAGTTTTGAAAAGTTAACAGCTATAATATTTATAATAATGAGTGATTCAGAGGAAGAAAATATGTTGTTGTTACGCCTACTGCTGCATTTTATCATCTACAAAATACTGTAAGGGAAAAACGTCAGTTTTTGGCGCATCCTATAAAACAAGCAAGACTAGAACTCGGAGAATTTCACCATCTCTATAGTAGTTTGATACAGGATCCAAAAAGTATTTCGAATATATGAGAATGACAAGCGATACATTCGATTATATTCTGTCTCAAATTTCGGATCGACTGCAGCATAATTGCCATATTTGATCCCAAATTGCATGTTTTAAAAATACTGCACTTATAAAATCTTCTGTGTCCATCATCGGTAATGGCGAAGAAATTACTGACCTACAATTTCTACGCTCTTATCGATGATAGCGAGCGAAGAGTGAGTTAGCGCGCTGCTCCGACATGCACACTGCTATTAAAATATATGCATTAATTTTCTACGCTTCACTCTTATCGCTTATCGCATCTCTGACATGCACGCAACCTAAGACCATATCTTTGTTTAAAGAGATATGTTTAGTTGTTTCGGGTATATTTATACAAATGAAGTACTTAAAACTTTTTATTTATCCGTTTTATTTTCCCCTTTTGTTCGCCTGTCAAGGCGACCCGGGGCGCTATTCGCTAACTGTGAGTTTTTAAGTGTACACAAGAAATTGTGTAAACTTTGAAATTCTGATTCTGTAAAGCAAAACTGTGAGCAAAAAAACTCACTGATAAAAACTTCGTGAGTTTTCTTGGCAGCCAGTGTACACTATTGTGACATTCAAAACTCATACGCACTGTTGTAGAATGACTTTTTTGTTTTCCTGGCGTTTGACGAGTATTTTGTAATATTTCCGAATAATAAATAAATTGAAGCGCTGAAGTTTAGCGTCAGAATGATATTCCTTTTTTATTGAATAAATTCTTTCCTATTTATACAAAAGTTTTTAACCTATACCTATATACATTCTTAAATTAATAATTACATACAAGAGGTGCATGCCTCAATAGTAAAAAATGCTTTATCAGCGAATTATTATATTGACCTACATATTGTCAATATGATTCCTACTTGAGCAATTTGGGTACGACGCATTAATGCATTAGGTGACTTAGTGAAAGCGAACGAACTTATGGTAGTTACCTGGGTCAATGAACGAGCGTTTGTAATGTTAAGCCTGTTTGAAATGCGGTGAATTCCACGCGATACTACACCATCGGCCTTTTAAGTGAGCGTATATAATTTTATGCTTAATTATAGACGTTCATTCCAATGTCACTGTGATAAGTGTGCCGTGTTGTTTCATTTTTCGTTGAATAACCCAGTCAACTTGCTTGGTGTTACCAAATAAAACAATTTTGTTTGCATTCAGTTGTAATTTATGTCATTTTGGTAACTTGATATTATGTGTATGTACGTTCTCTTTTTGCTTTTATTCGTTTGCATTTGCATTTACGTACAGTGCCCGTTATGCTCATCCACGCTTTTTCATTTTTTTTGTATATTTACTATAATGAGTAATTTTGCTTACATATTTTTTCTTTGTGCAAAATTTTTGTGTTTTTGTTGTTGTGGTTGAGTGCCTACGATTTATGTGTGACAAATCTTTTTTCTATTGTTCTTTTGTTTGTGCTTTTTTTTTGAAGTATCATATATATATGTACATTTGTATGGTTATGTGCTTGTGATTATGAATAATGTTTTGTATTAAGTGGTATTTTACTTATCTACTTTTTTTACTTATTTTACTTATTACACAGTCGGATTTTAAATGTATACACCCACTTAAAATCCGATTGTCTCTAGAAATTATTTTCTAGTATTTATGTATTTATAATAATTTATACAAATATGGAGCTGAGAAAAAAAAATTTGTTTTCAATTTGCTTAGATACAAATTATTATTAAATAACCGAGTAAATTATTCCAATTTTTCAATTTATTTTAAGATTATTTCCTTTAAGTTATCAAGAGATATCTTAAATGTGTTTAAGCCTATTCTTATGGACTATTATTGCTTGTATTAGTTAAGTCTCCTATTCTACCGAGGGTTAGAGTAAAAATATTTTCCTACTAATATTTTCTATTTCACCGGGGGTTAAAGAAAAATGTTTTTCCTATTATATAAAATTATGACCACTTTAATAAGCGAGGTTTTTCTGGGTGAACCCGGGCCAATAAATGTTTGTATTTATTTTATTTCTTAAACTGATTCCACATATTAATCCTATTAAGCAAAAAAAAATGTTCACTTAATTTTTTTTTCATATTATTTAGTTAAATCTGTAACTAATTACATATACAAATGAGGGGTTGCTGACGGAAGAGCGGGTAGCTATGTATTGGTATAAGGGTAAAAGAAAAGTACAGTGGATCCAAAACTTTTTCAAATCTTTTAATTTATTTTTCTTATTTTTCTCTATCATCTCAACATCTTTGATATTAATTGTCATGCGATTTCTGCGGCGGCCACCAAGACAGAATCGTCATGACTTTAATGAAGAATTATTTTTACTTTTATTCCGGGATTTTCACATGCACAACTTCTTTGGTTAATGCATTTATCTGATCTTAGAGAACTATCAATTATTATTTTAAATTTTCCCACTCGAGTAAATATTCAATTATTTTTCACCAATTTGTCCCTCAGGACAACTGTGTTTTCTTATAAATTTCAAGTCCTGGATTGGCGGCATTTGTACAACGTGTGTACAGCCTGATAAGTAATTGTCCTAAGTCAATTTTATCATCTACAATCAGGTTGCTTGTATTTCTTACGCTACCATTTTAGGAGCGCGACATGTCTTATTGCTGAAAATTTATATAGCGCTTTATATATATGTATCGGTTCTCTTGTGATTTTCTTCATTAGTTTTTTTTTGTGTTGGCTGGTTGTAAAATTTCTGAATTTTTTTTTCGTTCCTAATTTTTGCCTGCTTCCACCGTCCTAGAAGTTCCTATTGCTTCATGACCATGTTTGTCAGGAGCATTCACAGGAATTTATGCAAATTTTTGATTTGATGTTCGCTTTAGGCAGCGCTGCCTGTGCTGCCGATTGTGACATTTTTATATTTACTATTTGAGATCTACTTGAATTGTTTATTGCTCTTCCTCAGCTTTGGGTTTGGAAATTTGGGCAAAACAAAAAAAAATTTATACGCGCTGTTGCACGCTATTCAATTGCCTGTATTTAAATTTCATATAGTTTTTGATTATCATGGCTATTGCAATGGTCAATAGCCCGATTACGCAGATTAGAACTGCTAGCCAAACATCTGGAATGTTTGGGGTATTTTTTGTTTCTACCTCGGCTGGTGGTTCATATTTTGCTATCATGTTCTCTGATGTTTCAGAGTTTCCTTTTCCTACCTCGTAGCCAGCTATGGCTATCCTAATGCCGGGTGCTATCCTTGTCCATCAAGCCATGTCAAAATTTTCCTATAATTTTCTGCTTTTGTGAGAAAGGGACTAAATTAAATTTTTAATAAAATTTTTGATTTTATTCTTTATCCTATGCATTCCATTTTACATGTTTATTTAGTTAAGGCTATTTTGTTTTTAAGGGCAAAATTTGTTTAATTTAAAAATTTTAGCATTTTTTTTCATTTTGCATAATATTTTAAAATTAATTTTTATGCCATTTTGCTGATTTATTTTTCTTTATTTAATTAACATTATAGAAAAATTTGTTTCTATAATTTTGATTTAAAAAAAAATTTTAAATTTAATCTTGAGAGCCTGAGAATTATGGAAAGACGAGAAAAGACGATCAATAAACGCGAAGATACGGAAAACATAGCGGCCGCTTACATTGTTTGTTTACAAAACAATAATTTTTAGTATTGACAAAGCTACCATGATAGTCAGATGGTAATGATTATATTGTGATGATTTATGTTTTTAATGTTTTTTACAACTGTTTTGATTTAATGACAAAATAACGTAAGTTTATCTTGTTAAATGTTAAGCTATTCACCAAATTATTTTTCTTTGTTGTTTTTCATGTCTGTTTTGAAAACTAATTTATAATTTTCATAATTTTTATATATTGTTTGTAACAGATAAATTAATAAATATTCCCCTGATGATGCTAAAAATAAAAATATTAGCGAAACGTTGGGAAAACAGTGGAATAATTTAGTTTTATTCGCACATAAAATATAGATTGGAAAGCCTACTTACACATATATTTAATATTAAAGAAGAACCAATCGGAATATATATAAAATTTTAAATTTAATATTTTTGACATTTCTATTTTCTTAAATGGAAATTTATTTTATGAATTTACTTTACAAAGTGTTGTTTAAAATAAAATTTTATGCTATTGTTATTTTTTTTCTACGCCACATTGGGCTTCAATTTTTTCTCTATTTTTGGATTTAGTTTGTGCCATTTTCAAGGCTGACATCAAACTAAGCAAAACTTTCGTTTTTGCTAATGGTTTAGCGTCCATAAGGCCGCTCAATTGATTCTAATCTTAAATATACATGTAATGTAATAACTTTTAAATATACTTATTTAAAGCTAACAGCCGCCAGTCGTTCTTGAATCTTCTTTCTTTTGCTGCAGGGCTAATGGTCAATTTTCCATTTCTCTATGCTGCTAACTGCTTTCCTTTTTCCTGCTAGTCTATTGGCCAATTTTGTATTCCAATTCTCTATGCTGATATCTGCTGTTGCTGTTATTATGTTGCAAGCCCACCAAATCTCTTTTGGTTGTTGAAAGTATATCAAATTTTTCTGGTTATCAAAAGTCCATCAAATCTTTTCTGGTTGTTAAAAGTCCATCAATCTTTTTTGGTTGTTAAAAGTTCATCAAGTCTCTTCTGGTTTCCAAAGTTTTTGTTGGTTTTGTTTATACCAGAATATCCTCTAGCTTGGAACCATACTTTTTAAAATTTTATGTTTTAAGGGTCCAACTGGCAGGATCTTCCTCCAACTAGATTTTTTAGCAGTTTTTCCAATTTCAAATCTAGTTTGGCAGGATAATATTCCAAATAACAATTAAATTGAGGCCCTGAAGTTTAGCGTCAGAATGATATTCCTTTTTTATTGAATAAATTGTTTCCTATTTATACAAAAGTTCTAGACCTATACATATATACATTCTTACATTAATAATTACATACAAGAGGTGCATGCCTCAATAGTAAAAAATGCTTTATCAGCGAATTATTATATTGACCTACATATTGTCAATATGATTCCTACTTAAGCAATTTGGGTATGACGCATTAATGCATTAGGTGACTTAGTGAAAGCGAACGAACTTATGGTAGTTACCTGGGTCAATGAACGAGCGTTTGTAATGTTAAGCGTGCTTCAAATGGGGTGAATTCCACGCGATACTACAATTTCCTCACTGACATTAGACTTTTACATTCAGCAAAACAATGTGCACAATAATTTACAGAATCTCATGAAAATTTAAAGCGTAAATTGTGTGTGCAAATGTGTTTTCAATGAGTGTACATTTTTCAGTTTTTTACAGTTAGGAAATTGACCCCCTGGGCTGCATATGTGCATGGTTTCATGTTTCTAGCTCAATGAGTAGTAACTTTAAAATGGATAGCAAGATTCCGCAATTCTAAATAGACTTTTTAAGACCTCTTAATATCCCAATCCCTGTCCCACTCAGAACAAGTAAGGAAGTCTAAGTTCGGGAGAAACCGAACATTACATACCCAGCTGTACACTTGAAATGCTGTTGTTGTTTGTTTTGTGTGCTTAATAGTGTTACAAGGCTGCGCAATAATGCATATACATATGGTTCTATTCTGAACTAATTTTTATTCGAGTTATGGCTCCCGAAACATAGAAAAATGCTTAGTCACAAAAGGGGCGGTGCCACACCCATTTTTCAAAATTTGAATTTTTTCCTATTTGTTGTTATAAAACCACATGGTAAATGAAATACCATTGATATAAAGCTTTTTTTGCAAAGTTTTGATAGTATACAAAATTTGAAATTCGTCACTTGGGATCTGTGTGCAACCAACCATCGATATGTACCTGCTAAGCATCCAAATAAAATATAGTTAGGTAGTTGAGATCAAATCCATGTATGCATTTATTTATAAAATGTATCAAAACGGTTTGTTGATTATTATAAAATGTAAGGAACGAAAATTGTAGAATGCATGACTATACCTATAGGGAGTATTTACAACGCATATATTCTGCACATAAGAGTAGTGGTATTTTTCGGAGAAGAAAAACTATTCAATTAGCTGCTTTCAATATACATATAAATTGAACCTACTAAATTTAAGTTAGGAGATTTCTACACAAACTAAAAGATATTCATGAAAATGTAAATTTCTTCTTTGCTTTAAGCTTATAAATGTTGATATACTGTTATGTGAAAAATAATATGGTCTCCCTTTAAAACGGTATTGTTCCTAAATTATGTTTATTTATTAGTTTTTTATAATTCCAATTTAAAATATCGTTCTAACTATAAAACAAACTATATATATATATACATTTCAAAGCTTACACAAATATCCCAACAATTAATGAAAATTTCATCAGTTTTCCAGACTTATTAAAAACTTTCAAAAAATTTCTGATTGTGCAGTTTTGTTGCTCATCTAACTGTAGTTTAATAATGTGCAAGTTTCAAGAGGGTGTTCGCATTTTTTTTTCCATACACCGCATGAACAATATTTGTTTTTATATGGAAGATATGGGCAACACCCTCGGGGAAAAAATTAAAAAAAATTAACGGTAATTCTCATCTACTTGAAACTGGCACACTATTACACTAAAATTGAATGAGCTTCAAGACTGCACACTCATAAATTTTCTAAAAACTGTTAATAAAATGTTTCGAAAATTGATAAAAATTTTATCAATTTAACTTTAAAATTTTTATAATTATACATATCTATGTGGTTTGTGTTATAGTTCCGACATAGTTATAAATGAACTAGTTAAAGTGTTTAAGTTCGGGTGTACCCAAAAATTATATACTCAGCGTGAGCTTCAATTGCACATTTCATTTCAGATAAATTACTTTTCTACATAACATGAGGCACCGCCCGTTTAAAAAAAAATGTCTCCCCATTTCCTCTCACAATAAAACTTGATAAGTGAAATATCATTGATTCAAAGCTATTTTTTGCTAAGTTATAGCTTTTTATTCCAGTCTACGACCCTTTTAAATTTGTTTTATATCTAAGTTGCCGTGATCTTCAACAGATCCCGTCCATTTCTACTAGAAATATTTCCTGCCATAAAGAAAATATGTGTACACAATTTCATTACGATATGTTAATTTTTTATTAGAGTTATGGCTCCCGAAACATAGAAAATTGCTTAGTCATAAAAGGGGCGGTGCAACGCCCGTTTTTTTAAATTTGAAGTTTTCCTTATTTATTGTTATAAATCCACTTGGGAAATGAAATACCATTGCTACAAAGCTTTTTTTTGCAAAGATATAGCCTATTTTATTCGTCCACGACCCTTTTAAAAATCTTTTATATAAAAGTGGGCGTGGTCCTTCACCGATTTCGTAAATTTGTTTTCAAAGCATTCCGTGTAGAATCTTGTTACAATAGGTTTAACGATTTTTGATTTATGATTAATAATATTTGTAAAATTGATTTTATCACATGTGGGCGGTGCCACGCCCATTTTAAACAAATTTATCATTTTTTTGTGAAGAGTCTCAATATCAGTCCACACGTCAAATTTCAACATTCTAGGTGTATTATTTTCTAAATAATGAGGTTTTTTGTGTTTTCCAAAATGTTATATATATAAAAAGTGGGTGTGATCAACATCCGATTTCGCTCATTTTCAATACCAATCTAGTCTGGGTCCAGATAAGCTCGTGTACCAAATTTGGTGAAGATATCTCAATATTTACTCAAGTTATCGTGTTAACGGGCAGACGGACGGACGGACATGGCTCAATCAAATTTTTTTTCGATACTGATGATTTTGATATATGGAAGTCTAAATCTATTTCCTTTATACTTGTACAACCAACCGTACAAGTACAGCTGGGTATAAAAATAACGCCCACAGTTTCGTTTGGAACTTCAGGTATCTTGGTTATCGGGAAGATTCTTAAAATTCCAAAGCAAAAATCTGGAACTTATGAAAATTATAATTGTTTTAATTACATATAAAATTTTAAAGTTTTTAGCTTTTATGTATGTATAATCTAAAAGATCGTCCTAAATTAAATAATTAATAAAGTTAACTTATAGTTCTTTGGACAGCTCTTAGCAATTGATGTAACCTATCTTCCTCCGGTCCGAAATTCGGTTAATGCAGCAGAAATTCTTTGAAAGTCGAGGGCTCGTACTTTATGAACAATGTGGAGAGTTGCTTAAAGTGGATGAACTTAATTGACACATTTATAATGTTTCAAAACTTGTATAAGAGCTTTCAATACGCGACCCGAAAAACGGAATAATAAGATATCCTTTCCAACAGGTTGTTTAGGGTTCACAGTAAGCGTAAATTTTTCATGAAACATAAACTTTCTCATCAAAAACAAGTGAACACATATTATAATTATTTAACCGGAATTTAAGCTTAACGTCTATATATGTTACACCTATACAACTAGTACACCATCGGAAAATTTGAAAACTCTAGCAGTTTTTATTACTAGAACTTATGTGCCAATGTATTTCAATGTAAAATACTATAATTCTGTTGTATACGATAATGTACTTTTATCAAAGTTTATTCGTTGGACACGATACCTACTACCACGTAATTTCTTAATATTGTAGATGGCGGCGCCGTGGTTTAGTGGTAGCGTACTCCGCCTACCACACCGAGGGTGCTGGGTTCAAGACCTGCGCAAAAGCAACATCAAAATTTAAGAAAAAAGTTCATTCAATTACAAAAAAGCATTTCTAAGCAGGGTCGCGCTCGACAGTGGTTTGGCAAACACTCCGAAAAGCTTCTCCCATTAAAAACCTTCTCAGTGAAAATTCATCTGCCTTCCAGGTGCCATTCGGAGTCGGCATACAAAGTTAAAGCCCCCTCCCGTATAATTGTAGGAAAAACTAAAAAGGGGCAAGATGCAAACTTGAAGAGAAGCTCAGCCTAAATATTTTCTGAGATAAATCGCGCCAAGTATATACATATATTTTTTTTATCACACTTAGGCCTGCTTATTCAATCGTTTATTTGTCAATTTAGCCATGTCTGGCTCCATCTTAAAATGCTGTGATAATTATTTCTTTGTGCTAAAAAATCTGAGAACGTGCATTATGATCCTATTGCCCTACTTTGAAAAAAGATATACACACATAAAAATAAATCTTTAATTTCATAGTTTTGATATAGGCTGACACTTAGACTAAAAAGCCGCCTGAATATGCATTGCAATGTGATATCTTGGAGAAAAACCTATAATTTGTTAATCGGTCTTGGTTTAAGTATATATTTTAGTGGCGCAAACAAATCTATTTTTTATCACTTTTGCTCTCGCTTCCGTACCAAACCTAAACAAAAAGCACCAGTTTTGTATAAATGGATCGAAGTGTTGACCGTAGCCGCTATGTCAAAAGTACCGTTATTCGAATCTTCTGTGAACAGTGTTGTCGTTGAGAATTTGCAAAAAGCGGTCAATAGGGATTTTACTTTTATGCTACATTTCCACACAGAAGCGTGCCCAAACTTTGTGTAGCAAGCCCGACCAAAATTATACATTGAACTGATCCGTTAAAGTCAAGCTCTTACCAATGCACCTTGTAATTGAAATTTTTAACAGCTATAAGCTGTAAATCAATTTAAAAGGACTAATAAAAATCCTTCTCTACATTAAAATACCCAAAAAACTATGGTCATATTCACAATCAATGTTATGTAGGTAGGCAGTATGTCAAAAAAGCTGTGACCAAATTTGAAGTATAGGTAACTATACTTTGAATACGAACTTTTATTTTTAAGTTATGGATTTCTTATGAATTCGAAAGATATAATTTCTGAATCATATTTCTATAGATATTTCTTAAAATAATCAAGTCCATTTTTAATTTTGATGTTTATGACAGGGTAAAATATTGAGCCCCAAAATAGTTCTAAAAATATTTGAAATAGTTTTCAAAGGAGCAAAATGTTCAAAAAGGATTAAATCTCCGCAAAGCGACACAAGAGCAACACTGTATGTTTGTACATATGTATTTCAAAAAATCTCTCTTTCATTGCCCGCAAACGTTCATGCAGAACCCCATCTGAGAGGTAATTCTAAAAATTCTTACTGAAAGAAAAAAATTTGCATGAAAATTCGTGGAATTTTCCCGAATTTTCCAAAAAGTCTTAAGTGTATATTTTGATTGTTGGTGTTATATAATAATACATATTTTTATAAAAATATCGAAAATAATGAAGGTCGAAGCAAAACTTAGTAAAAACTGAAAAACCTGAGTTATGATGGCTTTTGTAGATGAGGGTGCACGACGATTTTTAAATTTTCACCATCCCTGTCCCATCTAGCAAAGTTTTTTCCCCTCATTTTAAACTATCATTGGATACCGATGTGTGTTTAAAGTTTCAAGGCTCTAGCTCTTTGGAACGTTATTCAAAAATGGATTGCAAGATTCTCCAATTTTTTATCGATATTGGCGGATTAACATCAAACTAAACAAATATAAAGGATATTAAAAGGAATTACATAAAATATTAAGTTTGTATGTACAATGGTGCATTCGCCTTTACTTAACTTTTAAGAATTAATGAGGTATCGCCCATTTATAATAATAATATATAACATAGCACGCCCAGTGGTTAGCCGACTGTAAGTCTCAGCGAATTGTCCCTGACTCGAGTCTCGGCGAAACCCTTGGAAAGAATATAACAAAATTGCCTGAAGATAGTTACCATTGTGGCACCATTGCAATATGCCAGTAATTGTTTCTTTCTTTTCAAGTCTATCCCATTACACAAAAATAATAATTGAAAAACAACTATTATAAATCGGTGGTAAGATCGTTAATTCTTAAAAATAAAGTAAAATCGAACACACTATTAAACATACAAGCATATAAATATTTAAACTGAGCACCAGTTAACATATAGTATAAAAAAAACCTTCCACAATGAAAAATAGTGGTACAATTACAATAACAAATAAGCACAATTAATGTAAGAAAAAAACATCTCAAATTGTACGTCGTGGGATTTTGGTGTTACGAACACACGCATACACGGCTGTAGGTGTTAGGATGGCAGCAGCTTTCCCTTCCAACACGGTGAGGGCGAGCGGCGGATAACCGTCGTCGAGCAGAGGCGGGTCGGCAGGACGGTTGAACGGCGGTAGGCTAACGGATGGATTGGTACGGTGGAATCAGCACGGCGGCTGAACGTGGCAGGATGGCGGACGGCCAACGGTCGTCGCAGCAGCGGCTTAACGGCGGTAGAATGGCGGACGGCCAACGGTCGTCGTAACAGCGGCGGGACGGAAGCAGGGACGGCACCAGTAAGGCGGGATCAGAGCGGCGGTAGTATGGCGGACGGCCAACGGTCGGCGTAGCACCGGCGGGATGGAAGCAGCGGCAGCACCAGAGGGGCGACGATGCGACGGCAGCGGCGGTGGGCTACGGAGCGCGTACCAGGGTCGTGGTGAGAGGGGAAATAGGCTGGCGACGGAGTTTACCTGGACAGCGGCTGCTCGTTCCGGGTGGGGTATTCGGTGGGATCGAATGGATCGGTAGTCGTCGGCAGGATCGATAGCCGGCGGGGTCGGTCAGCTTAGGAAGAGACTGCGAGGGCCCGTTAGTGCTGGCTTCACCGCTGGACACCCCCGCCTCCCTACTTTTACACTAGACAGAAGGTGCTTAAGGGGGGCTGGACTGTACCAGGCGAGACACCGTGGATCGATCCGTGGGCGGAGGGGAATTGCACTTTAAAGGCACAGAGGTAGCCCCTTGTGCACACGCATCGGTTCACGACGGAAGCCAGAACTGAGGGGAAGTGGTTGAATGGTCATGAAGGCGTCGGGCCTCTCAACACCTAGGAGGGCGCGGGGGTCAAAGTAGCACAAAGGCATCCTCCCCGTCGTCCTTAACCTAGTAAAGGGTGATCCGCGCCATGACGGCTGGCTGAGTGCAACCGAAGCTAAAACTGAGGGAAGGGGTTGTATGGTAATTAAGGCGTGGGGCCGTCCAACACCTAGGAGGACGCGGAGGGCAAATTGGCACGACGGCATCCTCCCCGTCGTCCTTACCCAAGTGAAGGGTGACCCGCGCCATGACAGCGCCCCTTTCACTCAGCAAGCTAGCGGGGGGGAAAAGTATGTCTTTAAAAAGACATCCACTGCCGCTGGCTCGCCTGCGAGGACTGAATTGCAAAATGCAAATTCACTCCTTTTATACGGTTGGTGGCGCAAACTGATTGAGAAATACACCACTATCATGGTGATTTGCTGGAGAAATACACCATTGGTGGCATCAGCTGTTGGTTGCGTATGGTCTTTTACCATATGATGGTTGTATTGTTGCCGCCTGCCGTCTGTTAGTGGTTGTTGGCTATGCTATAGAAAGAAGTACAGGGGGGATCAGGCGCAGGTGAAAAGAAGCAGTACAGGGGGGCTATGTTATTGTAACGCTACGTTACAGTCCCGCTCCCACTTCGGCTGACGGAAAGCTGCTGTAGTGAAAGATGGATTTCCAGGCATGGACTAGGTATCATGCCAGTGTGCATGTAGGCGACGCACTTTATTAAATAATATCTTTTTTTTGACCAAAAATGAACAGAGTCATTTCACTTATATCTAACAGAGTTAATGTGTAAATATCAGATTTTTAATTCTTTAATTCCTGTGACTCGTTTTTTTTTGTGTATTGTCGGGGTAGGGATAGCACTAAACTGTGTCCGTTTTTGTGTTTCTCCTGTATCCCTTTTTAATATTTTTTTTTGTTTTGTATACAATGTGAAAAAATTATTAATATTTCATTTTTGTCTTAAAGTTAGCAGAGTATATATATATATATATAACAGAAAATTTTGAATGTTTCCATCTTCCTTCTTCCGTGCATTATTCAATTGGTATGACTCGCTTCGTTTCCATGAGTGAGACCTTTACGTATTTGTCGTTTATCATTCTGACCTTCACCCGCTGTGTTTTCCAGCCGAATGTCCAGCTTTTCTTGGATTGGCTGGCCGGGCGCCTCAGTTTTATGTTCCTGAAAAAATCCTCTCCATCAGTTGGTCCCGTTTTATCTGTACCTTCGTCGTTGTGTTGTTCGGGAGCGTGCGTTGCTTGTGGTTCGGCCTCTTCCACCATCAGGTAAGGGCCGGAAAATTTTGGTGCTAACTTCTAGGCGAATTTGTCTGCCGCAGATGAGAGTGGGTGGTCCCTGTTCATCACCCGCTCGCCTTCGCGTGGTTTCCATTGCCGTCTGCGTAGATCGTAATCGTTTTTTCTGTTGCCTCGAAGCCTTGGCTAGGTGCCCTTTTATGTCGTCCCATGATTTGGTGATGGACGGTGGTACGGATGGTGGCTCCGCTGTTACTGCTTCCTCCGTGCGAACTTGCTGCGGTGTTGTAAGGTCTCGACCGAAATTGATTTCTGCTGCCGACGCTGCTGTATATTCGGGGCTAGCCGTGTTTATTGCGAATGTTATTTGTGGAATCTCCTGGTCCCAGGTGCGTTGGTCGTCCTTGCATCGCTGAGCTATCGTGGTTTTCACGACTCGTTTTGTTCGCTCTGTGGGGTTTGCGTGGGGTACGTAGGCTGCCGTAAACTTGTGATCGATGCGGTGGTCGCTCAAAAATGATGCTAACGCTTTCCCGACGAATTGTTTCCCATTGTCGGTCATGATGGTTTTCAGGGGCAACCAAATCGGTACATTACCCTTTCTTGGAGTGCTTTGATTACGCTTGCCGTTGTCGCTTGGCGCACTGGGAGCAATTCCACCCACTTGGAGAATTTATACACCATGACGAGGAGATAAGTATGTCCCTCTCCGGAATTAATCGAAGAAAATATGATCTTAGCTATGGAGACGGTAATAGTCTAGTTGAGGGGTCGACTGCTAATACGCGTTAAAAAATATCGAGAGAGGTGTCAAAAGACGCGTATTAATCTCGAGAACAATAATCCGAAGGTGGAAAGGAAAAATTTTAACTCGTTCAAAAGATATTAACGAAAAACCGAAAAAAGACCCGCGGGTACCTCCGAAACCGGGGGTGAGATCCATTGTATTTTTGCGCAGAACACCTTTCTGCGTTGGCGGCCTTCGGCCGCGCTTATAAAAAATAACCCTGGGTTACGCCATGCCAAGTCCGGGTGTGTGGTATAACCGTGGCTACCGCCACGGTGATGCACAATTTTTTTGGGGGTACAAACACAACAACAACCAAATGAAAATCGCCAACTTCACTGCAACTATCTCCGGACAGAGATACAATTTTTTTCGGATTATTGTTCTCGAGATTAATACGCGTCTTTTGACACCTCTCTCGATATTTTTTGACGCGTATTAGCAGTCGACCCCTCAACTAGACTATTACCATGGAGAGGTATGGTGAAATATAAAATAATTTATTAGTATCACTTGGGGATATGAATAAACGACTTTAGGCGGTTGGAGAAAAAATTTAAGCAAGGAAACATGCAGAAAGCGAATTGGATATTGCAGCACCCAAAGAATAAATAAATGCTTGTTATTTTTTTATATTTTTGTGGGTACAAATATTTCCTTGGATGATGTGTACTACTTGGGATGATTGAGGTGTAATAATTCCACAGTTATTAAAAAATGCCAAAATTCAAAATATGGTTTGTATAAAAATGAAGTAGTTGGCAATAGTAGAGAGTGATGTTTATTTTTTTTTAGTTAAAGGATCTTTAATAAAACAAATATACTTGATTTTCCTCAAAGGAAAAATTAGTCCTACTCTACAATTATGTACAAATTTACAAGAACGTGAAATATATGTGATCCTGTATATACTTCCAAAATAATAATAATAGTGTTTTTTCTCGGTAAATATCCGGGGAGATTAAGCCCCCTTCTCTTCCAATATGTGATGTGCTGTTGTTAATTGTTCCCATTGATTGGTTATCCTAAACGTTTTTACCCGACTCCGAACGCATATGCTTAGGTAGATGAATTTTTGCTGAGAAACTTTTCAAAAAGGACTGAAAATCATTATCCGAAAATTTAACCATAACTTCGGCGTAGTCGTTATGTCCTAGTAATTTAGGTTCGGTGTAGGGCTCTAAATTTTTCTTAAATAATTCGATTCCTGTCTTAAAAAGGGCATAAAACTGACTAATCCCAACTGTACCCAAAGGGACTAAAGGGGATCAATTATGCCCAACTGTAGACAAAAGAGATCAATCGGGGAGCAATCTCTTTAGGGATTAATCGCACGACTTTTGCAGGGTATGACAAAATGCGGGTACATACAACTTCTCTTTGCATACTATTACTCATACAATACAAACTCATTGGCGTGTAGTACATTGCATATTGAGACAGTATCAGTATGTCTCATTGTACATTCGCGTGTGAATGCATTCATGCAGGACTCTAGTACATACATACATTTTGACTTGACATTCTACTCAGTACATTGTCAAGCCAGTTTTGTTTTATTTAAAATTGATTTTCTGCCCACATTACACAAGTCTGGAAATAAAAGCGAGGTATCAAGCTAGAGGCCAATCTCTAGACTATCAACCTGCTCAAAACTGTTTGAGAAAGTAGCAAAGGAGAAGTTGGTATTTCCTATGTATTAAGGGAACAATCGTTATCGTTTAATTGTGACAAACCTATCTGTTTTTTCTCAATTTAAAAATGGGTATCAAGTTGAAACTGTTTCCTTCAAAGTACTTCTACAGAAACTTGAACACCAGTTTTCCATTCAACCTTTCGGCCATGGTCACAGTCATAATTGACAAATAGAAACATATTTGTTGGAATGGAGAACGAATTTCTTTGAGTTCTTAACAACTTCTAGGTAGCACCCAGGCAATACTGTCGGCCCAATCTAATTTGTTATTTTCATCAATGAAATCGGCTTATATTTGAACACACAAATTACTGACGTAACGCTGATGATTTAAAACTGTTTTGTAGTAGCACTTTTGCATAATATGCATTGCTATTGCAGGAAGATTTGGATGCTTTTAATGTTTGGGATTTTAATAACCATCTGCATCTTAATAGTAGTAAATTTTGGCAAATCACGTTTTCTAGATCTACTAGTGCGCTTTCGTCAACATACTCTATCGCCAATACATATTGTAACGAATTTGCTGCAAATCCTCTTATTTGCAATCCTCTGCTAAGTTCGAATCACTAAACTGTTGAATAAATAACTCCAATTTG
>JARSSU010006569.1:0-30296 GCA_029619165.1 Eurosta solidaginis
CAATCTCAATTTTTCTATATGTTTGGGCATGGGAAATGTAGCGCGATGGAACCCAAAAGCTTCGAATCGAAACAAAAAAATCATAAAATTTGACATTGCCGAACAACCTATAAATATTTCTGGGGAAAAACGGGCTTTATTTTCAGCACAACTAAAAAAACCGTCCGTAATCCAAAAACTTGATGCATAAAATCAATGCAAAAATTGACAAAATATTATTAGAAAAGTTTGAAAAACTGCTACAAATAACCATCCAAAAAATTGTTGTGTAAGTGGAGAGAAAATAAAGAGAAATTTCGAGACCCTTTATGATCGCGATCCTTTCATATTTAGGCCACTCCTTTTGCTCAGGAAATAACATTTACTTTAACCAACTTTGGTGACATAATTTCGGGTGGGAAAAAAAACCATTTAACTTTAATATGTTTCACCGATTTGAATTTGAAAATTTAACTAGATATATCCAATCTGTTTCTTCTTTCGATAATATCTTAATATAGTACACACACGTTACTTCTGTCATATCTAGTCCCATATCTTCTCGTTTTTCTTCTCATCATTCTCCAATTGTAATTGTCTCCCTGTTTTGTGGGATACTCTCTTGCGGATAAAATATGATAATATTCTGCCTCTGCGTAGCAAGGTTGGGCCAATTCATTCAATGGGAAAATCGATGGAACTGCTCAATATTTAA
Organism: Eurosta solidaginis; assembly: GCA_029619165.1. NCBI lineage: Eukaryota > Metazoa > Arthropoda > Insecta > Diptera > Tephritidae > Eurosta > Eurosta solidaginis. The sequence continues at coordinate 695 of JARSSU010006569.1, forward strand.
GAGGTAACAAGATCGCTCCCATTCTTCCGTCGTTAAATTTCATATTGAAACGTTTTGTATGTCTACTTCTGTCAAAAATTGTTTACGACAGTGTATTGTGTTTAGTCCGACCAACATGCCAATACCTATAAAGAGGTACGATATTAAAAACACATTTTCTTTAATATGCCATTTCTACAGGTGCTACACAATAAATATATAAAAAACACAATCTAATTTCGATTTATGTAACTTAATCTCTACAAACAACATTGAAACGTGAAAGTAACTACATACGTCCTACACATTACACAAACGTGTGTACATTTGAATTTGATACTACTGAGTGATATGCTTCGTGGATAACGACTGAAGGAATATTTTTTCTTGGAAATAACTTCCCTTAAATGAATATTCTTTACAATTTTGTATTATGGTACTGGAAAAAGGTGGGCAGTTTATTTCATTGCTTGCAAAACACGTGGCTTAATTTAATAAAACCTGAGTGACAGTCGAAATATGTGTAAGTTTAGTTAGTGGATCTGCCTTGATATTTGTTTTAAAACTTGTTTCACTTATACTAAATAAAAAAATATTGCTATTATGAGAAAAAATAATAACAATAACAGTCAGTCATAGTCATAGCAATAATATCGGGCCTTTTTTAAGGCGAGGCAAGCTCAGTAAGCTTATGCTGCTACACCGAATATATGAAGAATAGTTTGTTACCTCGGCAGCGACCTCATACCAACTAAGTTTACCGTGTTCTACCTGAGTGCTAAGCTCGATTTGACAAATATTTGCCTCTGAAACTCTACAGCATATCTGACATATCTGAGTTAATTTTTAGGAATTTTCAAACATGCAGCAATCCTGCATAACATAAATAGTAACAATTCCTTTGTAAGATAGCTTAAGGCCGCGTCACAATGTAATTTTTCATATAGATGCGTTTTAAACACAAGCTTATGTATTCCAATTACATCGCCACAATAAACAAAGATGTTGCGTTTGTAATATGAGGAACTTCAGACTTGGCAATTGAAGTTTATTTCGCCTTGCCCATTCACTACAAAATTTCGCCATGCACTGTTATAAACATTCTCCCTATATAACAAAAAACTTCTTGCTAACATATTTTGTGTCGTATTCATTTGTTATATTGCAGTTTTTTACTTGTGAAGATATTATAAAATTTACCACGAGTGGAACAATAATTTCACTTGCAAAGTGTGCAAAACCCTCAGCCAAAGCAAATGTCAAATTCTTCTTCTTATGCTTTGCTTGTAACAAGATTTGGGAGTTGGCTACTTTTTCCATGTCAGATACTGGCGCCATCGTCGTTTAAACTACCGTTCTCCATAAAAATACGTGCAATCTACTCATAATGCATAAGATTGAGTAGAACGCATCTATATGAAATCTGCTTATGTGTCGGGGCTTAAAGAGAATTAAGATCATGATTACTACACCATGTTTTAATTTTTGACCAAAATTCATCGCAAAAAGGACACAAAGAGCCATTATACCCGCTCAAAGCCGTTAAATACTACGCACACTTTATAATGGTGTTCATATAGGAACCAAAATCTGTGAGGGACAAGGATATGGTATAAAACAGTTATGAAACAAATTAAACACTTCGTTTAGCTCATCAGGCTATAAAATAGTTTACAATACACAAACGTAAAAAGAATTATACCTTGATAATGCGCTTTTAATCATAACTTAATTACCTCATAAATACCAAACTTCGCGGGTTCGAATCGAGCTCAAGGCCTAACACTAATTTTTTATCCTTATATTGTTATGCATAATTTTTTATTCTTAATTGAAAAATGTAATTAGAATAGCAGAAAGAAAAAAATTTTAGACCACCGCCGAAAGCTCGTTTGTATAGATCATTTGCGGTACTGCTAATGTCCTTCATCGGCAACGTTTAGGCGACGCTGCTATAACCATTCAGGCACGCACAGGCGGTTTTTTGTTTGTCTTCCATTAATCCTAGCTTCTCTTCTGGTCGCGCCAATTGATATTCACACACTGCTGGCGACATCTGTTTGCAGAATAAGCTGTGAAAATTGGACTTGTTTGTTGCAATTAGCTCTGCCTAGTGTCAAATTTTTATTGACACTTTTTTCCAATAAAATTTGACGGGACTATGCAGCATTGCCAACAACACAGTCCAATTTTCACAGCTATTCTGCAACAGATGTCAGCAGTGGCTCGTGGAATATCAATGGCACGAACCAGAATAGAAGTAGATTAGATGAGACACACAAAAAACCGCTGTGGTGGCTGAATGGTTTAAGCAGCGGCGCCTAAACGTTGCCGATGAAGGAATTTAGCAGTTCCCGAAATGGATCTATACAACGAGCTTTGGCAGTTGTCTAAAATTTTTTCTTTCTTCTATTCTAATTTAAAAATTTTTTCAATTAAGAAAAAAATTTATCATAACAATAATAATGATAAAAAATTATTTGTTAGCCTTGAGCTCGATTCGTCAATCGTCGATCTTAAAATCATGATAGGCCAGCTATAACAACAAAAATTGTAATACCAAATGTATCAGAATATACTTTTTGGATTTAATGCAGTTGTAGTTATTCTTTTTTTCGATATTTTTCTTTATGGAAAATTAGTGACTTCCATACAAATAGATATTTTGTTATGTTTATATTGTCATGTTTAAATACTTACTTATGTTTTAATGACCTGTGCGTCATTACAAATACACTGCTATATATTTATATGCATGTCGACTTTGTAGTCGTATCCATTTTTATGCAAATACATCCATATAAAAGGATAATTTTTATTGGCGGTCATAGTTTAAGGATAATCAGATACAATGATTTTAGTGCGTTGGTCATTCTAAATGGAACACTTACTGAAATTCCGCTTATTCCAAATCTTCTGCTACATTCGAATCGCAAACTGTGAATAATTAACTACAATATTTGAATAATGCAAAATGGCCTTTATTTATTAAAGTACTTCACAATAACATTTATACTTCGCAACTAATAGCTTGCTTACCCAACTGTATGGTCGTGCTCTGTTGCTGCCTTTTATAGTCTGTGCGTTTCGCGTTCGCATACTTCTTTGCGCTTCCAGAATTTACTTAGTTACTGCGTATAAAACTTATAACTACAGATGCATGTGTAGTAGCTTCTCATATGCACGTGTATATGTGAGTGACACTCCACAATTATAATGACCTACTTTTGGAGCAGTCTCAGACAAGATATATGCATGCTGTTTGTGCGTCGCCTTCTCCGCGGCGTGTACGTACATATGTGTAGACATAATGATTGATTCGCTTTATGTAGAGGGACACGTGACTGCTCCTTTATTGTTGTTGTGGCTTCATTTACTTAGACATCAGACTAGTGAGTGGAGTATCACTTAGTGTCACTATATCGCCACACTCTGCCCTCTCACCTAAGTCCCGTGATCGTAGCGATCAGCCAAATCTCTCGATCTAAACGCTGCCAGCCTTTCAATTGCCAAAATTACCTTTGCGGGAGCTTGGCCCGTTGTCTCATGCACTGCCAAGAGGCCGAGCGGTAAGCCATCACGATAATGGTTAATGTATGTATCTCCACTCTATGGTACTTGTCTACTACTTTCCTTAAATGTTCCTCCATAGGTTCTATTGAGACGTTTCACCATACATAGGACTGAGATCCAATGCAGTTGTCCGTGTTTTTCGAATCGGCCCAACTACTTTACACATTCTTGGAACACAGCTGATCACAATTCCTGCCTTGGCTCAGAATGTAGCTCCATTGGTCCACCACTCTGTCTTGCAACCCAATCGTTGTACGCCACCTTCTGCTACTGTTTCGCTTCTTGGTTGGGATGGGGCCTCCTCTGACCATTTACTGAAATAATCCATAACCACCAGTACGTATTTGTTTCGTCTCTTGCTATAGGAAATGGGAGGGAGGAGGGAGAGGCTGCGACATGGTGCCGCTGAGTATGTTGCTTCATCTGCCATGACTTCGGTGGGGTTTGTGGGCCCTTCGATTCTTCTAGCACACCTCGCAGTTTCGCAATCCACTCCAGTGACCGCACTGACGGCAATCACCCATATAATCTCTGCTAACTTAACTTTCCTCGAGCGTCTTCGTGATGCATGATGTACCTCAGTCACTGGCGAGCCGTATTTAGTTCACTGAGAACGTCGGGACAATCCTTTTCTTGGACAACTACTCAGCTTCTTCTACTTTCGACGCATTCGCACTCGATGCAGCACGGATATAATTCTCGAAACAGTTCACTGTGCCAAGATGACTTCGCATGGTGACTCTCTGCTGAGCATCTCCCCTCTCTATTTGGTCTTTTGTTGTCAGTTCGAGCCCTTGCATGTAACATGTGACAGATCTGTATCTCTAGCTGACACTTCCTTAGCTGTTCTTGTCCCACTTCATCTATACCTGTATAGTGATTACGACGACTAGCTGTATCTACTCTTTAGCCTTCTCCTGTTGAACAGTACTTGCATTCCAAATTACATGTTCTTCGTGCAACGTGGCATCAGCACTTTCCTATAGGTACTCCCTTTCGATGCTCATGGCAAGTTGTAGCTTTGTAAAGTCGCTCGATCTACCGTGCCATTGTCCTTCTGATTCGGGAACTGCAAGAGCCATTTTAAACGCTGCGTGATCCGCGCTTAGTCGCTACCCACGATCGCTGCCGTGAAAGTACTTCTGTGAAACTGTTTATGCACTCTAGCAGTGGCATACTGCTCTTCCGGCGCCGTGTAACGCAATTATGAGCTTTCCTCTCTGTGTTTTCCATTGTGAACGGCTGTAATATGCAACTACCTTCTCCTGTGCATCGACCAGTTTGTCTGATAAAGACGCCTCCTATATGCATATCCACTCGCATCTCTGTCTACGAATCAATGTTGCTCCTGGTATCGAGATATGCACACTTGGGCAGTTGCACAACCGCTCCTTCAATGTTTGGAACCCACTTCTGCTCCCTTCCTTCCATCACAGCTTAATTTTTTCTCGTAAGCGTGATGGAGCTATGGTCGCTCTGACAAATTTCGGTAAAATCGTTGTGTTGATTACGTGCATAAGACGGGTAGCAGCAGAAAGGCAGCCCAAGGATCTTCTCTAGTTCATGTAGGTTCTGTCTGGGCTTGGCAATCCTTACAGCCTCTTACTTTTCGTTCGCAGTGCAGATGCCCTCTGTCGTTACCCTTGAACCCAAATAATTTCACGTTCCTTTTAACAGCGCACACTATTTGAGACTTACTCCAGAGTAGCGCCAGCTAATCTCTGAAAACTTCCTCTATTTCTAAAGATGTTCATCAAACGTTCTTGCCAATATGATGATGTCGCTACAGGTACATCTCAAGCATGTTTTCCAATGTGAGACCTTTCAGTACCCTGGTCCATGAGTTTCTCAAAGATCGTGCACTACAAAGCCCAAAGGCATCACTGTAAATTGCCAAAGACCATCACCGCACTGAAGTCTGTTTTCTCTTTATCTCCTCCGTCTCGTCTAACTGCCGTAGCCGCTTTTTCAGTCCAGTGTAGAAAACCATTCAAATCGTACCAGATAGTCCAGTCCAGAGTGTGTCGTCATTATTTGGCATGGGTAGCTATCGTTTTTCGCAACGTCATTCAACTTCCGGTAGTCCACGCAAAACCTCTATTTGACCATCCTTCTTCTTCACAAGTACTACCGGTGAGCTCAATGACTGGTAGCTGACTGGTTCGATGACGCGCTGTCGTTCATTCTTGCTATGAATTTTGCTCACCACTTACCCGCTTCGCCAGTGAACCTACGTGATCTGGAGCTTGACGGATCGCCTTTTCGCCGCATCTCCAGTGTCCATTTGATGCTTCATCAACGTTGCGGTGCAGGCTGGTGGAACCATCCTGGATCGCGTACTTTAGGAGCAGTTGTTTGCCTTACTCTGTATAGCTATCCTCTGAGCCCGTAGCGTCCATGCAGTGATGTCATTGAAAGATCAGTACTACTACATGGAAGCGTGTTCCTGAACTACTTCAGACCTCTGCAGTCTTCCCAAATAGCTCCTCTGGTCAAATTGAGTGGTGACTGTACTCTGATTACTCTTACCGGAATACGTCCCGTCTTGTTTTGTCATAGCCAGTGGTTTTCCTACAGTAGTTCACAGTCCTGATTGTTTGCTGCTTCGACACTCCCTAATTTGTTTGTCCACAATCTCCCATTACCTTTGCCCAGATGACTGCTTCGGATTTTGGTGTATTCTTGCTGACTCTCTTTCACCAGCACTCGTTTACAGCTTAGCCTCTCTCGTAGCCGAAATCTAAGTGGTACATCCATGTTCTTACATCAGCGTCGTCTTTCTTGCTTTGCATAGTGATCTTGATGTGCCTTGGTCGATTAAGACAGTCCGTCCAATTATGATTTCACTCTACAATCTGCTGCCACTAAAAATGTGTGATCGTACCGTGTGACGTCTCCCAATTGCTACTGTCACATGCTACTTCTCTACATTACGGCTGGTGCCCTCTCCCGTGCTGTACGTATTCTTGCGCAGCAATGGTCTTATCTTCTTGTATGCTAAATCTGAGATCGAATGATGGATATGAATGCGACACCCTATCTACAGGCAATAAACGTTCCTTTCCTCCACATGTCCCCCGACAGTAAGATATGTTTGACCGTTCTTCTAATTTGTGAGATAGAGCATATGGGGCTATTCAATAAGGAGCCAGCTGTCGCCGCCTTGCGGCTGACTCGCTTTACAGTTTAACGATTGATTGGTCTTGAAGATCTGATCAGCTACCTTCAACTCTACGTTTACGACCACCACATTGTGGAACTGTTAGGGTTGGTGTTGCAATAATGTCGCAGATGTGCCCTGCTTTCCACACTTAAAGCATTTACTGCATCATTATCTTCTGCTACGTCACCTTCAATTCTTCCAATTGTAGTCTACCCGCTCTGGTACTTTCTACTTGCACACGATGATAGCTATATGTCTGGTTACTCAATAGGGAGGCCGTTCCTGAGTCAATGCATCTCGATTCCGTTTCATGCAAATGTTTTTTGCTTTGGGTTCGCTCATTCGACGTCCGTATGCCGATTTATAAGCTCTAAATCTTTACCCTTTCAGCGTTTCGCACGGGTGCGTCTGCATTGCAAGATGAGCATCTTCAGCATCCGAAGCAAACTCCTGCATGTCTCAGTCTGCATTTTTGGTATCGAGTTTGGCACTCGTGTATTTGGTATATCTGTGTGTGTGTCACAAGTATGCTCTGTCTTCTATTACGTCTGCGTCGTGACAGCGCGGCCATTATAATGCTTCACTAGTGATGTAAGGGTGCCGCACATGAAGAGGTCCTTCAGGTTGACTAATCATCTGTAGGCTTGTTTCGTGACTGTCTGTGCTCTTTTCAATGCTAACGTCATTAGAGCTGCAACTTTATCTTCGCATTCGCAGTTGTCCACTGTTGAGGTCTTCTCAACTGTGTCAGCTGTAAAAGGTACTTATGACAGATGCACAGAACCTGACGTCTTCCAGTTTCACATGAGCTGCGTGATAGGTACCCGTAGTTCCAAATTTGTAGTGTCCGACGAGTTTCTGCATGTATCGCGTCGTCCCTCATTGTCTGCTCCTGTCAGTTGAGGATGCCGAACATATGTACTTCTGTTCTTCCAACTGTGATGTGATTATCGGGTTTATCTTGCCATGCCATGTTGGATGACCATATCGGTTGATATTTTTGACGACATTTCTGTGAATGCGCGTGCTTGTGCTTCATCATTCGAGTGGTTATACGTGTCTCCTGAGCTTCCATTGAGATACCATTAGTACGATGTTTTAGCAGATATTGCAGCCAAAATAGTGTTCAGTCTGTGCTCGTACCACTTGTCTGCGATGTCTCTTTTCTCTTCGTGTGTGTTGTCTCCTCGCCGATCCAAGAGGAACAGCACATACTCTTCCAGCGTTAATTCCTCTGCTTCCATTGCCTCTCGTAGTCGTGCCTCGAAGTTCGAGTGTTTAATGCCGCTTGCCTATTCAATCAGCCACGGCTCTCCGCTCGCTCCACTCTGCTGATTCTCCAGTCACTGAACTTGCATGTCCAGTTGTATTCAAATCTTCGTAATTTATTCAACAATTCTCTTCTGACACCTAATTGTGTACGAGTTTACTGCATTCCCCTTATTTGTCAATCTTCTGCTAGTGTTCGAATCACTAACCTGTTGAATAAATAATCTCCAATATTGAACTAATGTACAGAATGGCCTTTATTAAGAGTACTTCACATAGCAACTGTTTGAAATGAAGTAAAGATAGCTCGCCTTATGTCGTGCCAAAATATTATTGATCTGACACCATACAGGACTATCGCGACGTGGCATTGTGTAGTTGTTCGCAGTTTATATCATGAATATCACCGCACCACTTCGCAAAGTAGTGTGCATGGCTATAAGATTTTATACCAAAGTGGCAGATTGGGTTTTGCATACATATTAGAAATCAAGCGATGTGTCGAAAGTTTCTTTCATATGTTAACACACTGCCATCAGTCTCTGACCTTTAAGCCAATATACGTCAGTTTTATAACATTCGGCAAAAAGATCTATGTAGTGTGAGTAGCTTATGTGCACATCTATGTTGGTACATATATGTATGCATGTGTTTAATGAATGTGGTGCTACTAAGGCACAGCGCCGGTATACCATTTTGAGATCTCTGCAACACAAGAACTGATATAGACAAATGTTTGCTTCTAATTTATATCATGTAAATGGGTTCGATTTATCAATTTGCATTGAGGCAAAGCAAAGTGCTACCATATAGATACTAAAAGTTTGAAATCGATAGATATGCATTGTCTAATATTCACACTCTTATATAATCTCTTAAGCGTCAATGGAGCGCCAATAATTGAGGGTTCACGCGCAACTTTCAGAGCCATGTGCTCTTGTTCATATGCATCATCTGTGTTGAGCTGTCTGTCATGGTGGCAAGTACCACCAACGCACAGTCGTCTGTGGAGTCTGCTCACCATTGCATTTTCGTGTCAATTAATATGCACGTACCAAAAAGTGCCACCATACCTTGATAATCTGTGCGCTAGAGAACAGTCATATTCATAGGAATTTAGTAGTTTTTTACCTCAATAATGGCATTCATGCAAATGTCACAGTTCTCTTTTTTTTCCCTTCCGAATTGCAATTCTTTTCGTTTTGGTCACTCACCCGTCTACTACATACTAATTCCTGCATACAAATTCTACACCATCTACGACCTGTATAACTATGTCTGCCTAATATATAATTCTGGACATAGAGCACTTTTTTATTACGTCTATTTATTTGATTCGCAGCTTGATTTATTATTCTCGTTGCGATTTTTTTCCAAATATTTTGGTTATATCTAGTCTTCACACCATCTTTCGATAGATTATCTCAATGAAAATCTTGTTTTATTTGCGTTCAATCATTCAACCGATTATCAATGAAATTATGAACACGTATATGTTTAGTCAAAACACAAAAACCAATGAAAAATTTCTTTATATTCAATAGGTACTTTTTAAAATATATTCCGAATTGCAATTCTTTTCGTTTGGGTCGACTCACCTGACGCACAATACATTTCTGCTAATTTCAACCTTACGCCTGTATAACAATGCTGCAATTGAAATAAAGATTCTGGAATAAGCACTTTTTTATGCTTTTATATTTGACTTCCGCACTTATTTTTTTCTCGTTCCATTATTTTTCCAGAAATGTTGTTATCCTTCTCTTCACGCCACGGTCGATAAATATTTCTCACACTGAAAACATTGTCTTTTTTGGCGTTCAAATCATTCACCGATTTCAATGAAATTATGACAACGTATATGTTTATCAAACAAAAAACCAAATGAAAATTTTCTTTATATTAATAGGTACTTTTAAAAATATATTCCGAATTGCAATTCCTTTTTCGTTGGTCACCTCACACCCGCACAATAATTTTCTACTAATTTGAACCTTAACGCCTGTAAAAACAATGCTGCCTAATAAAATTCTGGAATAAAGCAACTTTTTTAATGCTTTTATTTGATTTCCCCCCTTCCGCACATTATTTATTTTTCCCCCCCCCACCCCCTCGTTTTTCGATTTTTTTGTTTGGTTTTTTTTTTTTTTGTTTTTTTTTTTTTCCAAAATTTTTTGGTTATCTTTCTTCACCCCACGTCATAAATTTCCTCAATGAAAAACTTGTTTTTTTTTTTTTTTTTTTTTTTTTTTTTTTTTTATTTGGGGTTTTTTTTTTTTTTTTTTTTTTTTTTTTTTTTTTTTTTTTTTTTTTTTTTTTTCTTTTTTTTTTTTTTTTTTTTTTTTTGTTTATTTTTTTTTTTTTTTTTTCGTTTTTTTTTTTTTTTTTTGTTTTTTGTTTTTTTTTTTTTTTTTTTTTTTTTTTTTATCTTTTTTTTGTTTTTTCTTTTTTTTTTTTGTTTTGTTTTTTTTTTTTTTTTTTTTTTTTTTTTTTGTTTTTTTTTTTTTTTTTTTTTTTTTTTTTTTTTTTTTTTTTTTTTTTTTTTTTTTTTTTTTTTTTTTTAATTTTTTTTTTTTTTTTTTTTTTTTTTTTTTTTTTTTTTTTTTTTTTTTTTTTTTTTTTTTTTTTTTTTTTGGTTTTTTTTTTTATTTTTTTTTTTTTTTTTTTTTGTTTTTTTTTTTTTTTTTTTTTTTTTTTTTTTTTTTTTTTTTTTTTTTTTTTTTTTTTTTTTTTTTTTTTTTTTTTTTTTTTTTTTTTTTTTTTTTTTTTTTTTTTTTTTTTTTTTTTTTTTTTTTTTTTTTTTTTTTTTTTGTTTTTGTTTTTTTGTTTTTTTTTTTTTTTTTTTTTTTTGTTTTGGTTTTTTTTTTTTTTTTTTTTGCGTTCAAATCATTCACCGATTTCAATGAAATTATGAACAACCGTAAATAGTTTAGTCAAACAAAAACCAAAATGAAAATTTTCTTTATATTAATAGGTACTTTTAAAAATATATTCCGAATTGCAATTCTTTTTCGTTTTGGTCACTCAACCCGCCATAATTTCTGCTAATTTCAACCCTTACGCCTTTATAACAATGCTGCCATAAATAAAATTCCTGGAATAAGCACTTTTTTTATGCTTTTATTTGATTTGTCGCACTTATTTTTTTTCCTCGTTCCATTTTTTTTCCAAAAATGTTGGTTATCCATTCTTCACACCCACCGTCGATAAATTTCTTCTAATGAAAACTTGTTTTTTTTTTTTTTTTTTTTTTTTTTTTTTTTTTTTTTTTTTTTTTTTTTTTTTTTTTTTTTTTTTTTTTTGCGTTTCAAAAATTCATTCACCGATTTTCAATGAAATTATGGAACCGTAATATGTTATAAGTCAAACAAAAACCAAATGAAAATTTCTTTATATTAATAGGTACTTTTAAAAATATTTCGAATTGGCATTCTTTTTCGTTTTGGTCACTCACCCGCACAATAAATTTTCTGCTAAATTATGAACCTTACACCGGCCTGTATACAATGCTGCCTAAACAATAAAATTCTGGAATAAAGCACTTTTTTATGCTTTTATATTTATTTCATTTCCGCCGCACTTATTTTTTTTCCCCGTACCACACCCAAAAAACAAATAGTGCTAAGTCCCTGAAAATTTCAGGAAGATTTTATGGTGTCTCAATAAAATATATCTGTCATGCTCTGGGGACATATATGCATAATGGTGTATATAAAAAAGGGCTCAGTGCAAGGCCCCTGAAAAAGTTCTGTAAGAATTTTATGTTGTCATCATAAAATACACAATGTATATATGCATGCGCCTGTACATATGTATATCCATAGTAGTGTCATTCAAAACCAGTTTCCAGTGCTAAGTCCCTGACAAAGTTCTAGAAGATTTTAGATGTTTTTACCATAAAATATATATTGCATGCGCCTGTACATATATCCATAGTAGGTACATCAAAACCAGTTTCAGTGCTAAGTCCCTGACAAAGTTTCTAGAATATTTTATGTTGTCCCAATAAAATATACATATATGCATGCGCCGTACATATATCTCCATAGTAGTGTACATCAAAACTAGTTCAGTGCTAAAAGTTCCCTGACAAAGTTCTAGAAGATTTTTAGTTGTCACCATAAATATACATATGGCATGCGCCTTTACATATATCCATAGTGAGTGTACATCAAAACCAGTTCAAGTGCTAAGTCCCTGACAAAGCTTCTAGAATATTTATGTTGTCACCATAAATATACATATATGCATGCGCCTGTACATATATCCATAGCAGTGTACATCAAAACTAGTTCAGTGCTAAGTCCCTGACAAAGTTCTAGAAGATTTTATGTTGTCACCATAAAATATACATATATGCATGCGCCTGTACATATATCCATAGTAGTGTACATCAAAACCAGTTCAGTGCTAAGTCCCTGACAAGTTCTAGAAGATTTTATGTTGTCACATAAAATATACATATATAGCATGCGCCTGTACATATATCCATAGCAGTGTACATCAAACTAGTTCAGTGCTAAGTCCCTGACAAAGTTCTAGAAGATTTTATGTTGTCACCATAAAAATATACATATATGCAATGCGCCTGTACAATATCGATCCATAGCAGTGTACATCAAAACTAGTTCAGTGCTAAGTCCCTGACAAAGTTCTAGAAGATTTTATGTTGTGTCACCATAAAATATACATATATGCATGCGCCTGTACATATATCCATAGTAGTGTACATCAAAAACCAGTTCAGTGCTAAGTCCACTGACAAAGTTCTAGAAGATTTTATGTTGTCACCATAAAATATACATATATGCATGCGCCTGTACATATATCCATAGTAGTGTACATCAAAACCAGTTCAGTGCTAAGTCCCTGACAAAGTTCTAGAAGATTTTATGATTTGTCACCATAAAATATACATATATGCATGCGCCTGTAATATATCCATAGCAGTGTACATCAAAACTAGTTCAGTGCTAAGTCCCTGACAAAGTTCTAGAAGATTTTATGATGTCACCATAAAATATACATATATGCATGCGCCTGTACATATAATCCATAGTAGTGTACATCAAAACCAGTTCAGTGCTAGTCCCTGACAAAGTTCTAGAAGATTTATGTTGTCACCATAAAATATACATATATGCATGCGCCTGTACATATATCCATAGTAGTGTACATCAAAACTAGTTCAGTGCTAAGTCCCTGACAAAGTTCTAGAGATTTTATGTTGTCACCATAAAATATACATATATGCATGCGCCTGTACATATATCCATAGTAGTGTACATCAAAACTAGTTCAGTGCTAAGTCCCTGACAAAGTTCTAGAAGATTTTATGTTGTCACCATAAAATATACATATATGCATGCGCCTGTACATATATCCATAGTAGTGTACATCAAAACTAGTTCAGTGCTAGTCCCTGACAAAGTTCTAGAAGATTTTATGTTGTCACCATAAAATATACATATATGCATGCGCCTGTACATATATCCATAGTAGTGTACATCAAAACCAGTTCAGTGCTAAGTCCCTGACAAAGTTCTAGAAGATTTTATGTTGTCACCATAAAATATACATATATGCATGCGCCTGTACATATATCCATAGTAGTGTACATCAAAACTAGTTCAGTGCTAAGTCCCTGACAAAGTTCTAGAAGTATTTTATGTTGTCACCATCAAAATATACATATATGCATGCGCCTGTACATATATCCATAGTAGTGTACATCAAAACCAGTTCAGTGCTAAGTCCCTGACAAAGTTCTAGAAGTATTTTATGTTGTCACCATAAAATTATACATATATGCATGCGCCTGTACATATATCCATAGTAGTGTACATCAAAACTAGTTCAGTGCTAAGTCCCTGACAAAGTTCTAGAAGATTTTATGTTGTCACCATAAAATATACATATATGCATGCGCCTGTACATATATCCATAGTAGTGTACATCAAAACATGTTCAGTGCTAAGTCCCTGACAAAGTTCTAGAAGATTTTATGTTGTCACCATAAAATATACATATATGCATGCGCCTGTACATATATCCATAGTAGTGTACATCAAAACTAGTTCAGTGCTAAGTCCCTGACAAAGTTCTAGAAGATTTTATGTTGTCACCATAAAATATACATATATGCATGCGCCTGTACATATATCCATAGTAGTGTACATCAAAACTAGTTCAGTGCTAAGTCCCTGACAAAGTTCTAGAATATTTTATGTTGTCACCATAAAATATACATATATGCATGCGCCTGTACATATATCCATAGTAGTGTACATCAAAACTAGTTCAGTGCTAAGTCCCTGACAAAGTTCTAGAAGATTTTATGTTGTCACCATAAAATATACATATATGCATGCGCCTGTACATATATCCATAGTAGTGTACATCAAAACCAGTTCAGTGCTAAGTCCCTGACAAAGTTCTAGAATATTTTATGTTGTCACCATAAAATATACATATATGCATGCGCCTGTACATATATCCATAGTAGTGTACATCAAACTAGTTCAGTGCTAAGTCCCTGACAAAGTTCTAGAAGATTTTTATGTTGTCACCATAAAATATACATATATGCATGCGCCTGTACATATATCCATAGTAGTGTACATCAAAACCAGTTCAGTGCTAAGTCCCTGACAAAGTTCTAGAAGATTTTATGTTGTCACCATAAAATATACATATATGCATGCGCCTGTACATATATCCATAGTAGTGTACATCAAAACTAGTTCAGTGCTAAGTCCCTGACAAAGTTCTAGAAGATTTTATGTTGTCACCATAAAATATACATGTATGCATGCGCCTGTACATATATCCATAGTAGTGTAACATCAAAACTAGTTCAGTGCTAAGTCCCTGACAAAGTTCTAGAAGATTTTATGTTTGTCACCATAAAATATACATATATGCATGCGCCTGTACATATATCCATAGTAGTGTACATCAAAACTAGTTCAGTGCTAAGTCCCTGACAAAGTTCTAGAAGATTTTATGTTGTCACCATAAAATATACATATATGCATGCGCCTGTACATATATCCATAGTAGTGTACATCAAAACTAGTTCAGTGCTAAGTCCCTGACAAAGTTCTAGAAGATTTTATGTTGTCACCATAAAATATACATATATGCATGCGCCTGTACATATATCCATAGTAGTGTACATCAAAACTAGTTCAGTGCTAAGTCCCTGACAAAGTTCTAGAAGATTTTATGCTGTCACCATAAAATATACATATACATGCGCTGTGACATGTATATCATATGTAGTATCATCAAAAACTAGCTCAGTGCTAAGTCCCTGACAAAAGTTCAGAAATTTATGTTGTCACCATAAAAATATACATTATGCTGCGCTGTACATATATCCATAGTAGTGTACATCAAAACCAGTTCAGTGCTAAGTCCTGACAAAGTTCTAGAAGATTTTATGTTGTCACCATAAAATATACATATATGCATGCGCCTGTACATATATCCATAGTAGTGTACATCAAAACCAGTTCAGTGCTAAGTCCCTGACAAACTTATGGAATATTTTATGATGTTATCATAAACGCGTTTTACCCCCACCACTCAGTGCAATATAATCTATTTATTCCCTACATCGGCATCACGCTACCGACTGCCTTACACCCTAAAATCTTGGGTGTGACGTTCGATCAGGATCCACATTTTGGAGAGCATGCAACCGCAATTGTATCGAAAATCCAGAGCCGTAATAAAATCCTCAAATCTCTTGCCGGCAGCACTTGGGGGTAAAGAGAAAGAAACGCTCATTACTACTTACAAAGCAATTGGCCGGCCGATTGCATGCTAGGCGTCCCCGATATGGTCGCCAAGCATAAAGATTACTCACTGGAAGAAAATACAGGCCTGCAAAAATGGTTGCCTTCTTATGTTCCGAGAACACCCTGTACACAATGAGGCGAGAGTACTCCCTATTAGGGAGTAAAATGAAACGCTAAACAAACAGTTTTCTGTTGAATACCCAGAGACTGGCCGTCCCGACAGATATCTGACTGATGAAGCTACACCTCCCAGGTGCTTAAGGGGTCATCTCGTAAGCATTGTGAGGAAATACAGCAGAACTTTCATACATTTCCCTACCGCCAGTGCAAATTTTAATCATGTTTGAAAGCAGCTATGTGCTATAAACCGGCGCAAATATTTATCACGTCGTAATGGGTTAAAAAACATAATTTTTTCCTTCATACATCAATAACATACTTTCCATAAAATATTTCAAAAAATACGAAATTTGCAAAATTTTGCAAATGGGACACCAGAAATAAGTTTTTTTGATCTCCTGAAAAGTTACTGAAAACACACATAACTGTTTTTGTGAGCGCAGCGACGATTTATTTATTTACTAGCAGGGTACCCGACGTGGTTCGGGATGCGTATTTATATTAAAGTGGCCCTTATTTTTTTTTAATTTTATTTAGTGTATGTGTACGACAACCAATCGCACACCTACCAAAGCATCGCAGTACACACGAAAACTTTGCGCCACCTGTCAGCGAATAGATAAACCGAATTGCACCAAAAGGTTTGAGTCCCTGATTAACGCGTGTAAAAGGTTTAAAATCTTAGCTAAAAGTATTTCATATTGTAGGTAAATTTAAAGATTTTGGAGCAAATACATTTTGACCGATAACTCAGTTATCGATTAATTTATCGAAATATCACAAAATTCAAATGAAACCTGTGACCTTCCTCTATTGTTTGATGCCCATATTGTACGCATATTTAGAGGTTTTAGGTAACCTCATTTTAACCGATTATCGTAATATGGCAGCGTGAAATAATTTTTTTTGGTACGCCACTGTATCTATTCATGAATTTGATTTTTAATTTATATGAAGTGAAAAAAAACTTTGCAAAGGCATTCTTTGATATTTGTTTGGAAACTAAGTGCATTTTCCTTCGTTTTTCAAAAAAAAATCCTTAAAAGTAGCTTAATTATAGCTTAAACAACTATATCTTTTTTGTTTCTCACGCGATTTTAATGAAATAAGTTCTAGATTCCCTTCTGGATTACAGGCTATCCATCTGTGAAAGTCTCATAAAAATCCATTCGTTAGTTTCCGAGATTATCGATATCATACAGACAAACAGACAAACAGAAAAAAAGTGGTGCCGATGGATTCTACGACATTCCAAACGTCAAGTACACTCATTTTTTTTTAGAAATCTTGGATGTACAGACACGATTTTCTAGAGATTTATTATAGTATAGATAGAAGATAGATAGATTGTAGGTAAATTTATAGATTTTGGAGCAAATACATTTTGACCGATAACTCAGTTATCGATTAATTTATCTAAATATCACAAAATTCAAATGAAACCTGTGATCTTCCTCTATTGTTTGATGCCCATATTGTACGCATATTTAGAGGTTTTAGGTAACCTCATTTTAACCGATTATCGTAATATGGCAGCGTGAAATAATTTTTTTTGGTACGCCACTGTATCTATTCATGAATTTGATTTTTAATTTATATGAAATTGAAAAAAAACTTTGCAAAGGCATTCTTTGATATTTGTTTGGAAACTAAGTGCATTTTCCTTCGTTTTTCAAAAAAAAATCCTTAAAAGTAGCTTAATTATAGCTTAAACAACTATATCTTTTTTGTTTCTCACGCGATTTTAATGAAATAAGTTCTAGATTCCCTTCTGGATTACAGGCTATCCATCTGTGAAAGTCTCATAAAAATCCATTCGTTAGTTTCCGAGATTATCGATATCATACAGACAAACAGACACGACAAACAGACAGAAAAAAGTGGTGCCGATGGATTCTACGACATTCCAAACGTCAAGTACACTCATTTTTTTTTAGAAATCTTGGATGTACAGACACGATTTTCTAGAGATTTATTATAGTATAGATAGATAGATAGATAGATAGATGTAGGTAAATTTATAGATTTTGGAGCAAATACATTTTGACCGATAACTCAGTTATCGATTAATTTATCTAAATATCACAAAATTCAAATGAAACCTGTGATCTTCCTCTATTGTTTGATGCCCATATTGTACGCATATTTAGAGGTTTTAGGTAACCTCATTTTAACCGATTATCGTAATATGGCAGCGTGAAATAATTTTTTTTTGGTACGCCACTGTATCTATTCATGAATTTGATTTTTAATTTATATGAAATTGAAAAAAAAACTTTGCAAAGGCATTCTTTGATATTTGTTTGGAAACTAAGTGCATTTTCCTTCGTTTTTCAAAAAAAAATCCTTAAAAGTAGCTTAATTATAGCTTAAACAACTATATCTTTTTTGTTTCTCACGCGATTTTAATGAAATAAGTTCTAGATTCCCTTCTGGATTACAGGCTATCCATCTGTGAAAGTCTCATAAAAATCCATTCGTTAGTTTCCGAGATTATCGATATCATACAGACAAACAGACAAACAGAAAAAAGTGGTGCCGATGGATTCTACGACATTCCAAACGTCAAGTACACTCATTTTTTTTTAGAAATCTTGGATGTACAGACACGATTTTCTAGAGATTTATTATAGATAGAAGATAGATAGATAGATAGATAGATAGATTGTAGGTAAATTTATAGATTTTGGAGCAAATACATTTTGACCGATAACTCAGTTATCGATTAATTTATCTAAATATCACAAAATTCAAATGAAACCTGTGATCTTCCTCTATTGTTTGATGCCCATATTGTACGCATATTTAGAGGTTTTAGGTAACCTCATTTTAACCGATTATCGTAATATGGGCAGCGTGAAATAATTTTTTTTGGTACGCCACTGTATCTATTCATGAATTTGATTTTTAATTTATATGAAATTGAAAAAAAACTTTGCAAAGGCATTCTTTGATATTTGTTTGGAAACTAAGTGCATTTTCCTTCGTTTTCAAAAAAAAATCCTTAAAAGTAGCTTAATTATAGCTTAAACAACTATATCTTTTTTGTTTCTCACGCGATTTTAATGAAATAAGTTCTAGATTCCCTTCTGGATTACAGGCTATCCATCTGTGAAAGTCTCATAAAAATCCATTCGTTAGTTTCCGAGATTATCGATATCATACAGACAAACAGAAAAAAGTGGTGCCGATGGATTCTACGACATTCCAAACGTCAAGTACACTCATTTTTTTTTAGAAATCTTGGATGTACAGACACGATTTTCTAGAAATAGTATTATAGTATAGATTATAAGCTTTGTAGGGAACTCAAATTTATGCATTGGTGTCGCGTCATACTCATATCGTAATGTATCTATATTGATTCTTTTGGCAGAAGCAGTTCTCTCTGTTCATGGTTAGCTTTGTACAACATGCATTCTAGGAGAAATTTAATGCTTTTAATTTATGTATATTAGGGTGGCCCTTCCAAAGTGTTCCGATTTACATTGCTTCAGCCGAATCCGTTCATTGTGAGAGGAATTGCTTCTTAATTTTTACCTAAAAATCCGCATCACAAACTGGGCATATGGTCTAATAATAATTGTTTGTTCTGTGAAAGCGAAGATAGACAGAGAGCAAATCCAATACAAGGATCCTGGGAGCATATACACTCCCGAAAGCATATACACTCTCTCTTCACGTAAAAATTCTGGTTTCTCCGTAAACCAATATCTATTTGACCTGTGGCGGCATCTAGTGATTCTTAAATTCCTATTTAAGACAAATCTCGGTTGGCGCAACCGAAAAATAGCATTGCATCTAGTGCATCGATCTATTAATCAGCTTATTTTTCTGAGGGTGTATCGTAGCGTTACAATAACATAACCCCCTAGTACTTCTTTCTTTCACTTACACCTGAGCCCCCCCTGTACTTCTTTCTATAGCATAGCCAACAACCAACAACAGATGGCAGTGCGGCATCAATATAACCACCGTATGGTAAATGGCCATACGTGTAATGGCACCTTTCTCAAACTCAACACATCAAGCACACATCAGCTGATGTCGCAAGCGCAGGCAAAATGCAACCCAGTGCGTGAGTGACTCGGGCCAATTCTATTTTCGGCAGCAATAGCGGACACTCTTTTTGACATTATAAACTTACGTTTTTAGCTGTAACAATTGTAATGAATAAGCATAAAGCATAGAGTGCTTCAACATAAAATTGAATATAAAGTGTTAAATAAAGTAACCTAGTTGAAATCCCAACGCAAACCAGAAAATCCATCTTTCAGTTTATTGAGTGTCGGCTACAGTCCAGCAGGTGTAATTGGAGACAAGCCGCAAGGCTGCAGCTCCCGCTGTCAGGAAGACAACTTGTAAGTAATCATCACCAGAGTAGGCAATCCCCTTGTAAAAGCACTCCGGGGGCCTCTCTAATTCATTATATCAAAAACCCATGTATGACCTACCAACATATATATGTCATACACACATAAATATATATTATATACGCAACCAACAGCTGATGGCGAGCCAGTGGTGTACTTCCAGCAACAAGACAATCACCACAATAGTGGTGTATTTATTTCTCCACCATTTTGCTTCACAAGCCGTAAAAAAGGAGTGAATTACATTTTGCAATTCAGTCCTCGCAGGTGAGCCAGCGGGAGTGGTTGTTTTTAAAGACAAAATTGCCACTCCGGCTAGCTAGCTGAGTGGAAGGGGCGCTGTCATGGCGCGGTTACCCTCCACCTATGCTGGACGACGCTAGTGGATTCTTCGGACTATCTCCCTCCGTCGCCCACCTAGGTGTTGGGGGGCATGACGCCCTAATGACTAAGCCGCCCCTCCCCGCACCTCGGACTGAGCGATGGGGGGGGGCTGGTATGGCGCGGGTCACTCTTCACCTGGTCTGTACGGCGAGAGTGGTGTCTTCGGACTATATCCCCCGTCGCCCACCCAGGTGTCGAGTGGCGCGACGCCGAACGACCAAGCGACCCCTCCCCCTCAGCTCTGGTATATTAAGCTTACCTGAGCGGATTTAACCACTCCCACTAGCCAGCTGGGGAGAGGAGGGTGCGGCCGTTGCGCGAGTCACTGCCCCCCTAGCTACGCCCGGACGACGAGAGTGGTTTCTTCGGACTATCTCCCTCCGTCGCCCTGGCCTGGCAGGGGATGGCTCACCGCCCGATTGACCGCACGACCCCCTCTCCACAGCTCTGGTTTCGGCCGTGAACCGATGCGTATGTACAATAAGCTATTGCTGTGCCGTTAAGATTCACTTCCCCTCTGCCCACGGATCGATCCACAATGTCTCGGCTGGTACAGCCCCGCCCCACTTACGCACCTTCTACTAGCGTGCAAGTAGGGAGGCGGGGGTATCCAGCGGTGAAACCTGCTACTAACCCGAGTCCTCGCAGTCTATTCCGTAGGTCACCGACCCCGCCGACTACCAATCCTGCCGAGGACTACCGATGTCGCTGCCTTCCGCTATCCTACCGCCGTTCACCCGCCGTGCTGATACCGTCGCTGCTACGACGACCGTTGGCCGTCCGCTATCCTACCGCCGCTCAGTCTCCGCTGCTTCCATCCCGCTGCTGCTACGCCGGCCGTTGGTCGTCCGTCACCCTACCACCGTTCGACCGTCCTGCCGATCCCCCATCCGCTACAACACCCGTTTGCCGTCCGCTAACCTACCTCTGTTCTGCCACCGTGCTGATCCCGCCGCTGCTATGACGACCGTTGGCCGTCCGCTACTACATCGCCGCTCAGCCGCCGTGCCGATCCCGCACCTACTTCCATCCACAGTACTGATCTGTCCGTTACCCTATCACCGTCTCAACTGCTCTACCGATTACTCCTCTGCTACGACGACCGTTCTGCCGCCGTACTGATCCCACCGCTACTACATCACCGCTCAGCCGCCGTGCTGATCCCGCACCTACTTCCGTACCACAGTACTAATCTGTCCGTTACCCTATCACCGTTCAACTGCCCTACCGATCACTCCTCTGCTACGACGACCGTTAGCCGCCGCTCTCCTCCCTCCCATACCTTCTTGGAACGGAAATCTGCTGCTCTCCTAACACCACCAGCCGTGTGTGCGTGTGTTCGTAACACATAAATATTGTGTACTTTTTCAGTAGGGGTTTGTGGGACCTTTCTCAACTCTGAATTGAGTGAGCGTTACCCCAGCCTTAGACAAAGTCCACCTCAAAGGGGTAATGATCACATGTTATTTTGCGACAGCTTTCATTTATAGAAATGCATTGTAATGAAATTATAGACATGTTATGTAATAGCATTCAACAACATATAACTTCTTCTGACAGCGACTAACACTCCAGCGTAAAATAAGCATAGTGGGTATGTCATCACGCCCACTTGTTAAAGATAAAACATAATTTCAAAATAAAATATAATTTTAGAACGATTCTATATTTAACGCTTATTAAGGCCACTCAAGTCTTTTGAAAATCTTTCATCAACTTCAAGAATGGTTGAAGATGTCATAAAATCTTACCAAATACATACAAAGTGGTACAACCAACAAAATTCTATACAAAAACAAATTTCAACATAAAGTTAAATATCTAACCACGAGCTTTGTTTTTGTAACACTCCCTGGCTCTTCATTTCGAACAAAACGGCAATGTATACATATCTTCATACACTTGCATGCATAGAAATTTTATACATATAGGTTTGTAATTTATATGCAATTAAAGTGCAGTGTGATTTAGCTATTATTAACTCTACCATTAATCTTAAATTTTCTATTACTTTGTACAGCGAACCAATCCCACAAACTACGCGGTATGGTATTGGTGTGCTGCGTAGTGTGTGATATTGGTGTGATGTACGGAGTAATAGGAAGTGTAAATAACACTTCGCAACCACAGCGGGTTAGAGCCTTAGAATATACCAGCGGCAAATACGCCTGTCGTAAGAGGCAACTAAAACACCATATTGATTCGGTGCAGTGAAATAACTCCCATGAAATAACTCCCAATAAAATTAGTCCCAATAAAAATGAAATAACTCCCAACTTTAATAAATGAAATAACTCCCAAAGAAGGAAATGAAATAACTCCCAATATTTGCCAGTTATTTCATAATGAAACCACAAGTCTCAAAAAAAAATGAAATAACTCCCAAACGAAATAAGTCCCAAAAAAATGAAATAAATCCCAAATCAAAATTTGAAATGGCATCTTTATACTATATAATCAGTTACAATGAGATTTGTAAAATACAGCAAACTATTATGTTTATATGTAAAGGTTACAATTACAAGAAAACTTGGATAGTGTCGTCGAAGTAAACGTAATTTATTTTAAAAAATCTCATTTTTTATGAAATTAACATAGTTTATTAAAAGTAAAAAATAAAAGGAACAAGTCTGCGTAGAACACCTTTCTGCATAGACGGCCTCGGCCGCGCTTATAGAAAATAACCCTGGACTACGCCATGCCAAGTCCGGGTGTGTGGTATAATCGTGGCTACCGCCATGGTGATGTCCTTCTGAGTAGTACACCCTTATTGCGTAGTACACCCTTCTGCGTAGAAGGACATCACCGTGCGGTAGCCACGGTTATACCACACACCCGGACTTGGCATGGCGTAGCCCAGGGTTATTTTTTATAATCGCGGCCGAAAGCCGCTTATGCAGAAAGGTGTTCTAAGCAGAATTACTGTGCATCGCGCGATTTTTATTCCAAATTTTCTATTTTTTGTAAAATAAATAAATAGAGTTGAATGAAAAAGGTCCATTTTCCTCGTTGGTACTATTTAAAAATTTGCCATTCGTTGGAACAATTTAAAGCATCTGGTACCACCAAGCAAGCAGTGAATTAGATAAAATGGCTGTATGCTTGTATTCGCGGAAAGTAAACAAATAAATGATTAAATTTTACAATAATATGCAAATTTAAACAAATGAAAATAGTTGATTGTGGTTTTATAAACATTATAAAGTGTACTTATGTATAAAATTCTTGTGAAAGTGTTCGTATGTAGATAAAAAGTGATAGTTATCCATGGTAAATTTAACTACTAATTACTAGTAAATTGTTATTATCAATTGAAAATTACTTACTGATTCTCGTTGAGGAACTCCCTTAGAACCTATGTGCAAAATTGCAAAGTTCAAACCCCTTTGGTTTACGAATAAAACCAATTGGTCCCTTAATAGCGACCCATAGAAACTGTTAGAAGAACGTCAAAGTTCGATAAAATTGTATTTTTAAGAAAATAAAATAACTCCCAACAAAAATGAAATAACTCCCAATGCCTGAATTACAAACAATGAAGTAAGTCCAATAAAAATGAAATAACTCCCAATCTCAAAAAATTATGAAATAACTCCCAAAGGAATTTTATTGGGGATTATTCCATTTGGGAGTTATTTCATTATGAAATAATTACCAGCAAAAATTATGAAATAAGTCCCAATGAATTGGGAGCTATTTCATAATGAAATAAGTCCTAATTTGTATGGAAAATATTTGGGAGTTATTTCATTTTTTGTTGGGAGTTATTGCATTTTGGAGTTATTTCACTGCACCTATTCATTCAAGGGGTTGTGTAGCGCAACCCTTTCAAAGGACTGGCAGCGCAATTTATAGCTTCTCAAACCCAATTGTCAACCTCACCTACCCGTGTTGAATCCTTTTTATTAAGGAGACGAGGCTATGGTGACCCCAAGTTCCTCTGTATGTAGGGGCTGGGAGAGCGGTATGTCTAAGAAGGTTTCATGTGGCCATACTAAATCGTTTCCGAGATGTTCGAGCTGTTACCTTAACGTAATATTCCCCAAACCTTCGCGTAGTGTCCTTAGCGCTACAACAACAACAGGAACAACAACAACAACCACATACAACGAATACAACATTCTACATATATCCACAATATAACATATCGCTTTCAAGGACTACGCTTACACTTTACGCTTACATTCAGCACACCACAAATATAAAAAGAAGGTTAGCCTTTTCTTCCTAGGGGCGATATAACACACCAAGCTATTATTATTGTTGTATTTGTGTTTTGTAATACGATCGGTTAAAAAATTTATATATGTATTTTTAGAGGAATTTTCCTTTTTCCATAGGCTAATCCGATCTAACCGCTGATTAGTGCAAACGAACATTCCACTATTTTTCCCGACGTTTCGCTAAAACTTTTTTAGCATCTTCAGGGGCATTTCCATTTTATTTTCTGGTGAAAAAAGAAAACTACAGATATAAGTTTTAATTTAAGAGGCCATTACAAACATACCTACTTGGTAATCACGCGCAGATACATACATAGACATTCGCGTAGATACATACATAGATATATAACATAGTCAATAGACTCACAATATATAATTTACATTAAAAATTGCACAATTTTACATTAAACAAATAAGGAAGGCTAAGTTCGGGTGCAACCGAACATTACATACTCAGTTGAGAGCTATGGAGACAAAATAAGGGAAATCACCATGTAGCAAAATGGACCTAGGGTAACCCTGGAATGTGGTTGTATGACATGTGTATCAAATGGAAGGTATTAAAGAGTATTTTAAGAGAGAGTAGGCCATAGTTCTATTGATGGACGCCATTTAGGGATATCGCCATAAAGGTGGACCAGGGCTGACTCTAGAATTTTTTGTACGATATGGGTATCAAATGAAAGGTTTTACTGAGCATTTTAAGAGGGAGTGGGCCTTAGGTCTATCGGTGGACGCCTTTTCGAGATATCGCCATTAAGGTGGACTAGGGGTGACTCTAGAATGTGTTTGTACGATATGGGTATCAATGAAAGGTGGTAATGAGTATTTAAAAGGGAATGGGCTTTAGTTCTATAGGTGACGCCTTTTCGAGAAATCGCCATAAGGTGGACCAGGGGTGACTCTAGAATATGTTTGTACGATATGGGTATCGAATGAAAGCTGTTAATGAGTATTTTGAAAAGGAGTGATCCTTAGTTCCATAGGTCGACGCCGTTTCGAGATATCGCCATATCAAACGAAAGGTGTTACTGAGCATTTTAAGAGGGAGTGGGCATGAGGTCTATAGGTGGACGCCTTTTCGAGATATCGTCATTAGGGTGGGCAGGGGTGACTCTAGAATGTGTTTTGTACGATATGGGTATCAAACGAAAGGTGTTACTGAGCATTTTAAGAGGGAGTGGGCATTAGGTCTATAGGTGGACGCCTTTTCGAGAAATCGCCATTAGGGTGGGCCAGGGGTGACTCTAGAATGTTTGTACGATATGGGTATCAAACGAAAGGTGTTACTGAGCATTTTAAGAGGGAGTGGGCATTAGGTCTATAGGTGGACGCCTTTTCGAGATATCGCCATTAGGGTGGGCCAGAGGGTGACTCTAGAATATGTTTGTACGATATGGGTATCAAATGAAAGGTGGTAATGAGTATTTTAAAAGGAGTAAAGTCCTTAGTTCAATAGGTGGTCGCCTTTTCGAGATATCGCCATAAAGGTGGACCAAGGGTGACTCTAGAATGTTTGTACGATATGGGTATCAAACGAAAGGTGTTACTGAGCATTTCAAGAGAGAGTGGGCATTAGGTCTATAGGTGGACGCCTTTTCGAGATATCGCCATTAGGGTGGGCCAGGGGTGACTCTAGAATGTTTGTACGATATGGGTATGAAACGAAGGTGTTACTGAGCATTTTAAGAGGGAGTGGACATTAGGTCTATAGGTGGACGCCTTTTCGAGATATCGCCATTAGGGTGGGCCAGGGGTGACTCTAGAATGTTTGTACGATATGGTATCAAACGAAAGGTGTTACTGAGCATTTTAAGAGGGAGTGGACATTAGGTCTATAGGTGGACGCCTTTTCGAGATACCGCCATTAGGGTGGGCCAGGGGTGACTCTAGAATGGTTTGTACGATATGGGTATCAAACGAAAGGTGTTACTGAGCATTTTAATAGGGAGTGGGCATTAGGTCTATAGGTGGACGCCTTTCGAGATATCGCTATTAGGGTGGGCCAGGGGTGACTCTAGAATGTTTGTACGATATGGGTATCAAACGAAAGGTGTTACTGAGCATTTTAATAGGGAGTGGGCATTAGGTCTATAGGTGGACGCCTTTTCGAGATATCGCCATTAGGGTGGGCCAGGGGTGACTCTAGAATGTGTTTGTACGATATGGATATCAAATTAAAGGTATTAATGAGGGTTTTAAAGCGAGTGGCCTTAGATGTATATGTGAAGGCGTTCTCGGATATCGACCAAATGTGGACCAGGTGATCCAGAAAATCATCTGTCGGGTACTGCTAATTTATTTATATATGGAATACCACTAACAGTATTCTCTGCCAAGATTCCAAGGGCTGTTGATTTCGCCTTGTAGAACTTTTTCATTTTCTTCTACTTAATATGGTAGGTGTCACACCCATTTACAAAGTTTTTTCCAAAGTTATATTTTGCGTCAATAAACCAATCCAGTTACAATGTTCATCCCTTTTTCGTATTTGGTATAGAATTATGGCATTTTTTTATTTTTCGTAATTTTCGATATCGATAAAGTGGGCGTGGTTATGGTCGGATTTCGGCCATTTTTTATATCGAGATAAAGTGAGTTCAAGATAAGTACGTGCTAAGTTTAGTAAAGATATATCGATTTTTGCTCAAGTTATTGTGTTAACGGCCGAGCGGAAGGACAGACGGTGGACTGTGTATAAAAACTGGGCGTGGCTTCAACCGATTTCGCCCTTTTTCACAGAAAACAGTTATCGTCCTAGGAGCCAAGCCTCTCTACCAAAATTTCACAAGGATTGGTTAATTTTGTTCGACTTATGGCATTAAAAGCATCCTAGACAAATTAAATGAAAAAAGGGCGGAGCCACGCCCATTTTGAAATTTTCTTTTATTTTTGTAATTTGTTGCACCACATCATTACTGGAGTTGAATGTGGCATAATTTACTTATATGCTGTAAAGATATTAACTCTTCTTTTAAAATTTGAATTTAAAAAAATTTTTTTTTAAAAAGTGGGCGTGGTCGTTCTCCGATTTTGCTAATTTTTATTAAGCAGACATAGAGTAATAAGGGTAATGTTCCTGCCAAATTTCATCATGATATCTTTAACGACTGCCAAATTACAGCTTGCAAAACTTCTAAATTACCTTCATTTAAAAGTGGGCGGGTGCCACGCCCAATGGCCAAAATTTTACTAGTTTTCTATTCTGCGTCATAAGCTCAACTCATCTACCAAGTTTCATCGCTTAATGCGTATTTGGTAATGAATTATCGCACTTTTTGATTTTTCGAAATTTTCGATATCGAAAAATTGGGGCGTGGTTATTGTCCGATATCGTCATTTTAAATAAGCGATCTGAGATGAGTGCCCAGGAACATATATACACAAATTTCATGAAGATACCTCAAATTTACTCAAGTTATCGTGTTAACGGGACAGACGGACGGACGGACGGACGACTGTGTATAAAAACTGGGGCGTGGCATTAACCGATTCGCCATTTTCACAGAAAACAGTTAACGTCGAAAATCTACTCCCCTACCAAATTTCAAAAGGATTGGTTAATTTTTGTTCGACTTATGGCGTTAAAAGTATCCTAGACAAATTAAATGAAAAAGGGCGGAGCCACGCCCATTTTGAAATTTCTTTTATTTTTATATTTTGTTGCACCATATCATTACTGGAGTTGAATGTTGACAGAATTTACTTATATACTGTAAAGATATTAAATTTTTGTAAAATTTTACTTTAAAAAAAATTTTTTTTAAAAGTGGGCGTGGTCCTTCCCGATTTTGCTAATTTTTATTAAGCGTACATATAGTAATAGTAGTAACGTTCCTGACAAATTTCATCATGATATCTTCAACGACTGACCAAATTACACCTTGCAAAAGTTTTAAATTACCTTCTTTTAAAAGTGGGCGGTGCCACGCCCATTGTCCAAAATTTACTAATTTTCTATTCTGCGTCATAAGTTCAAACTCATCTACCAAGTTTCGTCGCTTTATCGGTCTTTTGTAATGAATTATCGCACTTTTCGGTTTTTCGAAATTTCGATATCGAAAAGTGGGCGTGGTTATAGTCCGATATCGTTCATTTTAAATAGCGATCTGAGATGAGTGCTCAGGAACCTACATACAAATTTCATCAAGATACTCAAAATTTACTCAAGTTATCGTGTTCAACGGACGGACGGACGGACGGACGGACGGGACATGGCTCAATCAAATTTTTTTTCGATCCTGATATTTTGATATATGGAAGTCTATATCTATCTGCGATTCGCGTTTATATCATATACAACAACCGTTATCCATCAACTTAATATATACTACTAGTGCCCAGACTAAACTGCTCAATTGAGTATAAAAACTACACTATTAAACAGGAAACATAAAAATAAAAACATCCTGGTACCACCGCTTGTGGTAGTGTTGTCAATACTAAATTCTCAAATTCTTTTTCGTCTTATCATAGCTAAACATAAAACACATGCCGAAGCTATTTGATTCCGTATGTTTCCTTCTATTTCTATGTTTTCTCTCTTTTTCGCAGTATGGCCGCATAGTAAGCATGAGATGACGTAGCAACATTTTATGTTATCGCTAAAGTGCAAGCGTAAACTCAGTACAACTATAACGCTAGTGTTTCAAACTCACACGAAAAAACCGCTGCATACGTTCTTTTCTAAAATTCAAAATCACTTAGATAAGC